>PVLA01006714.1:0-118148 GCA_004027455.1 Hydrochoerus hydrochaeris | reverse complement strand
GGGGAGGGGAGGGGAGGGGAGGAGCTGCCCTCCAAGCTCCTGGCCCTGCTGTTCTTAGATTCTACATTCCAAAAACAGGCACACCAGGAGGTTACAGATGTGGCCTCTTACAATTAAGCAGCAGAGGCCAGACTTGCCCACTGTATGACAAAGGCCTGGTTACATAACTCCTCTGGGCTTGTCTTTAGACAGGGGTCGATAATAGTACACACATATAAACATGCGTACACACACACACACAGGGATATGTGTGGGGTCAGATCACACACATGAGCAATCAGCAGGGTGTCTGGCATGAGGTCAGTTCCCCATAACAGCAGCCCCTTGCTTCAGGCCCTCCCGAGTCAGTTCATTGCTTGAATCCAAAGTATCTAGCAGTCCCTATCTAGCAGTCCCCAACACAGAACGTGATCTACAGATGTGCTTGATAAGTGTTCATAGAATGAATGAACGAGAATTAATGCATTTGAAGCCCAGTCTGACACTATGTATTAATCTGCCTCACACACACACACACACACACACATACACACAACACTCAGTGGGTCTCATTCAGCCTCCTTATTCTTACCCAGATCCTGAAGCAGCAGAGACAATGAATGGATGCCTGGAGCCCAAAGGCATGCTCAGTCCTGAAGACCATAGCTTTCTGTGGCAGACAGGCTGTTTATCAGCCTCCCCAGGGGACACTGCCCATGACTGGCCACTAGCAGAAGCAGGCCTCACAATGCTGCCTTACCTCCTTGCTGGAAGCTGCTGGGCCCTGGGGCTCCTGGCTCATTGCCGTCCCTGAGGAACGGTCCAAATTGAGGATAGAGCTGCTGGTCACATCCACATGCTGTCCTGAATCCTCAGTCTTCAGGTGAAGCAGTCAGGCTCACAGAATGGCAGGGACAGGTGCCCGCATCTCCCTCCCCGTAAGTAGCCAGGCAAAGCCAGGTGGAGATCAGGCTATCTGCCTCCCCGCCCCAGGGTCTTCCCTGGGTGCCACATGAAGATGGCACAAGGCATTATTTTCAGAAAAGAGAGAGACCCCACGTGTAGCAGCCCTGGGTGTTTTCCGTGGCTAGCATGGTCATCCAAAAGGGTGACTGCAGACAGAGTCTCTGGGAAGAGACCTGGCTGCAAGCTCCAGTTTGCCACCAGCAAGCCACTTCTCATGGCACCTCAGTCTTCTCATCTGCAAAACGGGTCCCTCAGCTGCCTTCCAGGCTCTGACTCTCAGACATGCGCACCTCATCTCACACTGCCATTCACTCAGCATCCATAGAGAGAAGTCACAAACTACATAGAGTGACTCACAGAGAGCCACAGCAGAGCTGGGGCCGAGGCTCTAACTCTGGCCCTCCACTCCCTCACAATGGCTTCAGTGTCCCCATCTGGGAAATGAAAGAGTTGGCCCGCCAACGTCCACAGTTGTGGGCCACAGCAGGCTGTGGGGTGGCTCCCTAAGGGTACATGAGGTCAGATGGACGCAGCTCTGAGGGGTCCTAGAGGCTGGCTTTGTGTTGTCTGCGTCTTGGATGGGTAAGGTGTGTGCGCAGCCCTGGGGCACTTAGGAGCACGGAGCTTGCTGCCCTCCTGTCTGAGCCCCTGCTCCCACTCACAGCAGCTGCTGCCCATGTCATAGGTGACTGTCCCTCCAGGAGTGTCCATGCCTTGGTGGCAGTGGCAGGGTTGAGAGGCTTTGTTCTGTGGTACCAGGATGGAACCTAGGGCTGTTCTACCCCTGAGCTGCACATTCACCCTTTTTCACTTTTCACTCTGAGATAGGCTTCACTAAGTTGCCCACACTGGCTTCAAACTTCCAGTCCTCCTACCAGCATAACTGGACTGACCAGTCCGGCTGCCGGTCACGGATTTCCCCTCTCTCAGGCCTCCTCCCTTTCTGCAGAACACTCCACCCCTGCCTTGGGAGTCCATCCGGTAGCGCCATACTCTTCTCCCTACAGCACCTTGGGCCTGTCACCACCTCAGTTTGGAGCACCTCCAGGCCGGCAGACAGCTCAGATCCCTGCATAGCAGCAGGAAAGCACTCTGCCTCCCTGGGCCCCCCGCAATGCAGGGCACAGAGCTCCACGCTGCCTTCCAGCCCTAGACGGAGCCGGAACCAGAACCCATGCACTGCCAGCCTGCCGGGTGTGTGGAGACCGTGCGGCCACGGCAGAGGGCCAGCACTAGAAATGACAGATGTTTAAAAGCCTCTGTTTAATGAAAACAGGAAGCACACATTTCCTGGCTGTTTTTCCTCAGTGAGAAATATCTAGGATAATTTTAGTGAAAGAAGCCATTTTTCAAAAAAAGTACCAATGATTTTATTAATAGAAGGCATATTTCCAGCACACCAGTGCCCCTGGGGCTGGAGCCTTAATCCTGTCTGGGTCCTGTGCCCTGGGCAGTGGGTGGGATGACTGGGTGCATGAGCAGGAAGCATGGAATCCCCACAGGAATGCAGGGTGCACTGGGCACAGGGAGCGTCCCTGTGTGGAGAGAAGGAGGGAAGGAGGAGTCTGCAGGATGCAGGACAGTGGGGAGGACAGTCTCCTTTCCACTGCCATAGCAAAATGCCTGATACAGTCCCTTTATATCGAGGACAGGACTGCTTTAACATATGCATAGTAGGTTGGCCCCATGGCTTTGGGCCTTGGCCTCACATCCGGACAGGTGAGAGAGCAGAGCAGCCCACAGCGCTGGGAAGCTAAGCTAAGCAGAAGAGAGAGGAGGAGGCTGTCCATTCCCAAGGCTCCATCCTCACCCCCAGCCCACAGGGATCTGGGTACCAAGCCTGTGGTGTTGGGGCCTTTGGAACCCTCAAGACCCCAGCTGCCGCAGATCCCCAAGATCTGGGGCCCAATGGACAGCCCTGTTCCACTTGTGAGACACAAGGCTGCCCAGGTGCTCAGAGCCAATCAGGAAGGAGACATGGTTCACAGAGCTTTCCTGCCCTTGCTGCAGGTCAGTGTCCTTGTCCCCGTGTTATGGGTGAGGAGACTGAGGTTTGGTAACAGGCACCAGCTCAGCTTTTTGGTCCCCAAGCCCTCTACCCCGTGGTGGGGTGGGAGAGTGAGGTGCATGTTGGCTGGGCCTCCTCACAGTTTTGGGTGCTGGGAGAAGCCTGGAGGGGACTGGCGTGGCTCCCGAAAACAGTCCCAAAAGCAGGGGTCTCCCCCATCAATCCCAATGGGACCCGAGTGGCTCCTGGGACCTGAAGGGCCACCTTCTGACCACAGGCCCCCAGCTCACATCTTCAGCCTCAGCCCCTCAGGTCACCTGCAGCATGGTCCCCAGGCCTTTCACATCTGGAGCCTTCTTTGCTTGTATACCGCGTGGGTGGCTCTGCAGTCAGGGCCACTCTGTGCTCATCTCTGTGGCCCCAGCCCAAGGCTCTGTAGAAGAGTATGGGTCTGATGCAGAGTAAACACTGCATTGTCTGAAAATAGACAAATCATAGAAAAGTAAGTTAGACTTGGTCTATGATGGAGAAGCCCACTTTGGAGGGAGTAGACACCCCATCATTGGAGGTAAGCAAGCAGAGACTGGCCGACCATTTGTTGGGGACACCTGGGAACAGAGGTGGGCAATGACAGAGGGTCAGAACCAAATGATGCACAGTGTGGTCCAACGCCAAGGCTGTAAGTGTGTTTGAACTATAACCTAAATTCCTCTTTGGGAAGGGAGCCAGATGAGTACATTTCTGGAATAGCTCTGTCCTGTCTTCTGCATCCGAGGTCAGAAGGGCAGGAAGGGCATGAATGGGCAATGAGCATCCACATCCCCTCTCCCACCCTCTCTGGGGGCTTCTGTGAGCTGCTGTGGCCCCCAGACCTGAGCAGACACTGTAGGCTCTGCCTGGACCTTTGAAATAACCCAGAGGTGGCTGGAGTCCTCTAGCCTTGCTGCAGTTCTTCAGCCACTACCTCCTGCGTGAGGCTGTCCCTTAGACAGTCCTCTGAAGAGGTCTCCGTCCCCAGACCAGGAGCCGTCTGGGGGGGTGTGTCCCTCCCTCAGCTGCAGAATGGCCATGCACAGAGGTCTGAGTTTTCTCTCAAGCATCAGGTTAAAGTCCCTGAAGCAGATGACACCATGGGCCAGTGCCCAGGCAGTCACTGGTGGCCAGGGAAGGGGAGAGACAAGTGGGATAGGCCAGAAGAGCTGGGCAGCGCCCCCAACTAGAGTTGATGGTGGGGCTGAAGGAGCAGCTGATATGGGTGAGGTGGATGCAAGAGAGGTATTTTCCAGGCCATCTTTGTTCTTGCCATTCCTGAGGGCTAAAAGGAGACCAGGAGGCAGGATGTGTCCTCGGTCGGGTTTGAGGCCTGAGTTCTAGCTCAGGGTTACTTTGTGGGGCTGCTGTATTACAATCCATACAGTGCCCAATTTAAGATGATTCAGTGTAAGAACAGTGGCCTAAAACATGAAAGCTATACTGCGAGTTTTTAATTTGGAGGTGGGCATGGTGGCACACACGTGTCATCCCATCACTCTGCAAGACCGAGGTGGGAGAATTACAAATTTGAGCCCAGTCCAGGCAATTTAGTGATTTGGCAAGACCCTCCTGTCTCAAAATTTTAAAAAAAATTTAAAAGGGCTAAGAAAATACAGGTTAGTGCCCTAGGTTCAATCTCCAGTATCACAAAAAGATTTGTAAAACTTGTTTTCTTAGTTTAGATCTTGTCCTGGGATCGCAGCATCCAGCACCACACTGTCTGGAGCTGCTGGGCAGGGCCTCAAGCCGAAGCTCGCAGTAGACAGTGTGTCCACCCCAAGAGGGAGCAGCCAGGCCTCTGCTGAGTGCTACATGACTGGGGCAGAGTGCCCAGCAGGTTAGGTGTGTGCAGCGCAGCTTTAGAATTCATGCTACTTTCAGATTCTGATGTGTGTCGGGGAACCAGTAGGGGCTCAGCGCCTGGACACCTTCTCACTGTCTGGAGGCAAAGGGCTGTCTGACTCCAGGAAGGGGCTGCTGGCTGCATTGGAGCCCATGAGGGGTGGGAAAATCTCTCCAGGCGTCTCTTCTGGCTCCTAGGAACACATTGGAGACCCCGGTCCCAGGAGCAAACTCCTGATCTCTGTCTCACCTTCACATGAGCCCCCCACCCCAGCCATATGCATCTCTGTGTCCAAAGCACCTCTCTTATGAGGACACAGTCACTGTAGATGAGGGCTCATCTTGTGGCATCGGTTTAACTGGATCACTGCCACCTTCACAGCTTGGGCTCAGGACCCGAACCCTATCTTTAGACGAAGTTCAGGCTGTGCCTTCTCTTGGCAGGCAGTGGCACAGCAGGACAGACAAGGGAGTGAGCTGCCCATTGGCCCACTGCTATGCTGTGCAAGAGGAGGGGGCACTGGGTTGAGCCCTC
This sequence comes from Hydrochoerus hydrochaeris, assembly GCA_004027455.1. Taxonomy (NCBI): domain Eukaryota; kingdom Metazoa; phylum Chordata; class Mammalia; order Rodentia; family Hydrochaeridae; genus Hydrochoerus; species Hydrochoerus hydrochaeris. The sequence goes on along the minus strand of PVLA01006714.1, from coordinate 112,785 downwards.
AGGCTTGAGAGTCTAACCTGCTTTTGTCTTTCTGTGCAACTGAATCTTCTGCCCTTGACATGTTCTTTCCTACCCAAAGATGTTTTGCAGCAAATATAGCCTTATTATTTTATTGCCACTGCCCATGGGTACAAAACACTTGTTCCGTTGATCTGTGTTTCCCATAAAGGGCTGCAGCAGCCCCAGGCTAGTTTCCACATCCTAATTGCTGGGTGAATACACAGCTCTGGGAGGAGCTACTGGGGAGGAGCAGTGATGGGCATTACCACCTTCTGATTGGCTGAGCTGGGTCTAATCTAACCTCACTGGTCCAGACATAAGTCTGTCACTATAGCTGTGAGAGCGGGATGCAGCCTTTACTCATTCTATTTTACATGAAGCAGAGTCATGTGTAAGCATTCTAAACCAATATCACAGTCCGCAAATAAAGTGTCCCCAGATGCAGATGACCCTCTCAAAAACCTGAAACCACACAGGCTTGTAGAGTTTGTGAATGAAACCAGCACAAGTTCAAGTGTAGTTACCAAGTACTGGACAGACTGGTGGGGACCAAATCTAAGGGATGCACTTTAGGGTCTTTTGGAAGTCTTTTCCAGGGTTGGTGACTTTGTCTCAGGATAGACTGTCATGGTCAGTGGGGGCCAGATTCCCGGGGCTCTGTGCTGAGGAGGATTTGGAGACCCCACCACTTCTAACAGGGGATGCCCTGGGCACAGGAGGGGAGACAGAGGCATGGCGCCCTGTGTGGCTACATAGTCCCCTTTCCTGGAGGGAGCTGCCCAAGACAAGTGCTCACTTGGGTTCCATGAGGGGGGCCTACCCCAGGTGGTGCCCTCCCCCTTGACTCCCATCCTCCTGTCCAGGTCCCTGAAGCCATCCGCAAGTGCCAGAGGGCAGGCATTACTGTTCGCATGGTCACTGGTGACAATATCAACACAGCCCGGGCCATCGCCATCAAGTGTGGCATCATCCACCCAGGGGAGGACTTCCTGTGCCTGGAGGGCAAAGAGTTCAACCGGAGGATCCGCAATGAGAAGGGGGAGGTGTGTGGCCAGGGTGAAGGGTCCCCAAGGGACACACTGGGAGGCACAGGTACTGCACGCTTGTACAGGAGCCACCCCAGGTGCCACCAACAGCCCAGTACCTCTGGGTGGGTCCCCTGCCATCCCTGAGCCTCAGTTTCTCTCTCCAACCCCACCAACCCGCTGTCTACCCCGTCCCTCTCCAGATTGAGCAGGAACGAATTGACAAGATTTGGCCAAAGCTACGCGTGCTGGCTCGCTCTTCCCCCACGGACAAGCACACACTGGTCAAAGGTAAGCCAGGGACCGCAGGCAGCCCTGAGGCCCACACAGGCCAGGAACCTCCCTGCAAGAAAGAAGGTTCCTGCCTGGCATCGCCTGCACCAGGGAGTGTTCCTCCGCCATCCCTGACTCCTCTGGAAAGCAGTGGGATTGGACCATCCAGAGTCTCAAACCCATGGCTCAAGGCCCAAGTAGGGCCCACAGATGTGCTCTGAGGGGCCACTGTAGTGGCTTTTCTTGCTCATTTTTTTAGTTTTATTAGTCGATGCTTGCAGTACATAGTGACTACATTTATCATGCAGAGTTGGTTTGTGTTCATAACACACCTCAGTTCTTTCTCATCCCCTTCCCTTCCTGCCATCACTTGGTCCCCTTCCTATGCTGAAATGAGTCTCTCCTGTCTGGCAGCCTTGGACTCAGCCTTCCCACTTATTTGCCCTAGAGCCCAGGTGTTTGAGACCCTTGGTCAGCTTCACCTTGGTCAGCACCTGTTACCAGCACACCAGGAATGGGGCAGCCCAGGAGAGCAGCTGGGGCAGGAAGGCTGCAAGCTCCCCCTCCTCCCTCCGCTACTTCTCCAGAGAGGGACATGAACCACTTGCTAAACCAGGATAGCCAGCTGTGGCCACATCCAGGGTCCCACGGCCCTAGTGTGTCAGTCAGATTTGTTGCTATAACAAAGTCAACTTAAAGGAGAAAAGGTTTATTTTGGCTTGTGGCATCAAAGGTTTCAGGGCAGAGTCACCTGGCAGCATTGCTTCTGGCCCCATGGCCACATGGCATGGCATGGCATGGCATGGCAAGGACGTGTGGTGCAGCAAGAGCTTGCCTCATAGAGAAAAGGCAAAGAGAAGAGTCCAAAGAAAGATTGTCCCCAAGGCCACATCCCCAGAAACCACTCCTTCAGCAAGGCCCCCCCTGGCTCCATCACCTTATAGCAGCGCCATCAGGTTATGACCTTATCCATGGACCAGTCAATGCAGTCACCTCCAAGAGCTGTCAGCTGAAAACTATCATCATAGTGAGACTTCGGGGGGACATATCATACCCACACCATAACACCTGGCTCACGGCCTGCTCTGCCAGCAACCTGCTCTGTGATTTTGTCAAATCCCTCCACTCTGGAACTCAGTTTCCCCATTTCTCTGCCTCAAATTATTCCTAGGTGTCTTGAATTTCTGTCTCAAGAGTGTTGCCCAAGGACATTAATTGAGGCAGATTTGGTCTAAGGAGAGAAATACAGAAGTTAGAGCCATAGATTATGGAGCATCCTTACCTCTTAGTCATTCCCCCATTCCGTCATCAGTTCACTTATTCTCCAAGTGCCTGTTTACTGAGGACCTGGCTGTGTGCTGGACTCTGCCATTGCCAGGCATGGTCCTTCCCTCTGGGACTCACAGTGCAGTTGCCATGCAGCATATGTGAGTGGGGCAGTGGAGTCCCTGCAGAGAGAAAAGCAGAGCAGTGGCTGGGAAGGGTGAGCTGGGTCCTCACCAGCTTCTGACTGCCACAGAGGGTGTCAGGTGCAGGCCTGCAGGCAGACAGGGAAAATACAGCAGAGCTCAGAATGGCTGGGACTCCAGGAAAAGCAAATCTGGAGAAGGAGCCTGGGGAGCCCTTGGCCACTAGCCCAGCTAGCAACCTGAACAGCGCTGTACTGTCTGCCCAGAGCCGGTCTATGCAGTGGGGAGACTGGGGAGCACTGTGTAGAAAGCTAACCCTGCTTTAGGGAGGGACTACCAAGATTGCCTGGTGTGACTGTTGCCACCTGGATTTGGTGGTGGCAGCACTAGCGGTCTGCAGAGCTGAGGGACATTTGCTGGTGGAGAACCTCAGCTATCAGGAGGGACGCAAGGAGGAAGACCTCAGTTCCTGGGCCTTTGGTGTTTGAGAGCCTGCACTCTGGCACGCCCTGTGGCTCTCAGGTGACCAGCTGGATGTTTCTGAGGAGAAGGGGTGCACTCAGGGTAGGCCTGGCTGAGCCAGGGCTTCTGGCTACCAAATCAGAGAGAGGGCATGGCGGCGGGTGGGAGGGTGGAGCTCCCACCTGAGTGGTGGCGGAGGCTGAGACTCCATCCAAGGAAACCAGAGGGTAGCCAAGGAGCAGGGGCAGCCTCAGGTGAGGGGTGCAGGAAGGATGCCTATGAGGCTGAGCAGAGGACAGAAGGGACATGGAAGTGGACACAGGGAAGCTCCTGGTGGCTCTGCAGGGCTACAGGTGATGAGAGGGCACAGAGGCAGGTGACTTTCTCCCAACTCTCTGCTCTGCTGAGAGCAGCTGGAGACAGTAAGAAGTCAGAGCCACCCTGGGAACTCAGAGAAAGCCTCACCACCCTCACCTGAGGAGCGAGCACATCTCAGGGAACCAAATGGGACAAAGGCCCTGCAGGCCCAGCAGATGGAACCCAGGCCAGTGGCTGCTGGCTGGGTGAGGACAGCTCAGAGTCACTTCTGAGCCACCAGATGTGGGAGCTGGGCCTGGACTAGGGGTGCTTGAGAGGGGACAGGGCCCCAGGGTGAAGGGCTCCTCACTCCCTCCTACAGCTGCTGCTGCCTGCCTGACACAGGAACCCACAAGGGGCAAGCAGGAGTCCTTGAGGCAGCTACAGATAGGTGTAGCAGTGCATCCAGCCAGGAGACACCAGCACAGAGAGGGCAGCCAGGTGTAACAGGAGGGGTCGGCACACACCTGGGCAGGGAAGGCCTCAGAGCACATATGCTTCCCAAAGCCAAAGAGGACAGAAAAAGTGGCCCAGGCAAGGCCAGCATGTGAGAGACAGAGCCTGGGGCTGCTTTGGGGAGCAGGCCAGGAAGGGGCATGGATGTTCTAGCGGCAGAGATTGGGACCAAAGGCAAGACAGAATTCCTGTGGGGTTCTGGAGCTGCAAAACCCAGGCATTGATGAGGCACTAACCTGCGAAAGCATAGGGGAGTGTCAAGGTTGACACCCAAACTTCTGTCCTGCGAGGGACATCCCTGCCCACTTCATGGGGGGCCCTTGTGATGATACCTGTTATCTGCTCTGTTCCTTGGTCCTGCTAGGGGCTGGGACCACATGTCACCTGCTCATGTTGGTCTGGTGCAGGATTTTATGAGGATGCATGTCTGGAGAGAGTCAGAATAGTCATGGGGCTAGAGTTACCCATGGATAGCATGGCTGGGGAGGAGCAGACGGTGGACCTGACAACCCCTGGGAGTCCCAGAGAGGCTGATGGGCCCTGAATCAGGAAGAGGAGATAAAGAACAGTGTTTCTGACTGCAGTGACCACCTGAATGGCTAAGGGATATAGGAACAAGGACAGAGAGGTGGACAGGGCACTGGTCACAGAGGTCCTACAGCTGGCCCAGGTGCCCAGCATGCCCCCCAAGTTCCAGAAGAGCCATGATGGTAGGAGCTGGTGGAACAAGGGCCAGAGAGGCAGCTGTGCTGCTAGTAAGGGCTGGCACAGGCTGCCCTGCTCCCTGGCCCGGGAGCCCTGAGCACATCTACCCCAACAGGCATCATCGACAGCACTCATACCGAGCAGCGGCAGGTGGTGGCTGTGACCGGGGATGGGACCAACGACGGACCTGCGCTCAAGAAGGCCGATGTGGGCTTCGCCATGGTAGGAGCAGCTCAGAGGGCCTGGGTGGCATCTGGGAGGAGTTCACAGACAAGGGCTTGGGGGCTGATAGTCTCCATAGTTCATGCTCAACCCAACCACCAACCACTCATGTATGTCCGAGGCCCTCAACCTCAGCCTGGCCCTGGAAGTCTTCCTGGAAGGGTGCAGGATGCCCTTGTCCCAGAAGCTTTGTGCCAACAGGCATGCACAGGTCAAGGGAACAGGGGGAGAGGGCAAAGGGGCCAGGGGCTATGCGTGTCTTCCTGAGCATAGCTTGGCTGTGCTAGTCTCTGAGGTGGGGGTGCAGAGTAGAACTGGGAACATTCAGAGTCACAGACAGCAGTGTAGAACCACTCACTGCCCCCTAGCCACCCCCAGGTTCCTGTCCCTGTCCCCACAGGGCATTGCAGGCACTGACGTGGCCAAAGAGGCCTCAGACATCATCCTCACAGACGACAACTTCAGCAGCATCGTGAAAGCCGTGATGTGGGGTCGCAATGTCTACGACAGCATCTCCAAGTTCCTGCAGTTCCAGCTGACTGTCAACGTGGTGGCTGTGATAGTGGCCTTCACAGGTGCCTGCATCACACAGGTGGGTCCTAGGGGCACAGCAAAGGCTGGGACCAGGTGAACCCCAGGAACCCTGGGGACAGAACACTGCCTGGGGTGGGAGCTGCATCACAGAGGCCAGCATGGGCCCTGTCAAACCTCATGCTCCATCTCCCTGACCCCAGATCCAGGCTGGTGATGGCTCCAGGAGGTGGGAAAAGCAGGGCCAGAGGCAGCAGAGGCAGGGCAGGGCCCAGCGGAGGCCAAATGGCCAGCGGAGGACAGAGGGGGCCTTAGTTCTCAAGGGAGTGAGCTGGCCAGCACTGGAGTCCTACAGTCCTGTGTCCCTCTGGATCACCAGCTCTGACGCAGGGTTAGGAAGAGCCATGGCCAGCAGGACCTGGACCGCTGCAGCCTCACTGCAGCCCATCAGGCAGCACCGAGGTCAGGCCCACGGGGGACAAAATGGTCCCGCTCACCAGTCAGTTCTTGAACCTCCTCTACTGTGACAAGCCTGGCTCCCCTAGCAACTGACCATTGGGCCTAGGGAGCTCTCTCAGCCCTGGGGATGCCCAAGGCCTGACGCTGCAAAGAGCCACCAGGACAGACCACCAGCACTCCGAGGAGCTCCTCCAACCTTTGTCTCACAAGTGCGGGGCCCCGGAAGCACTGTTTCTTTTGCATCTTAAACTATTAGGGTGCTCCTGACAGCTCTGATGCCCAGTTCCAAGGGCTGGGAGTTGGGAGCCATGAGAGGGAGTGGCTGGGGCTTCCCTCTGCACCCAGGGCCCTCTCCCCTCAGCTGTGGATGAGAGGTTCCCTCTAGTGGCAGCTCAGGGACACTGCTCATGAGGCTTTTGGTGGTTGACAGCCAGTGGCAACACACTCACAGAAGAGCAGTTCCCTAGAGGTCTTTGAGGGAGAGAAAGAGGTGGCCAGCCCCTCAGACACAGGCAGGTCCTACCCTCCAGCCACCAGGGTACAGCCCACCAGCCAGGCTGAAGTGGGGCAGAGGACAGCTGTAACACTGGCTAACAGAGGTGGACGGGCCTCAGGGCAGTGGCTGACTAATGCGTGTTAGTTTTCTGGCACAATAGAGAAGCAGAATATAAAGAAAAAGTGAAAGTGGCCTTTTTATTCAAAGGACATGGAGAGGAGCCCACAACCCACGATGGTTTGGCTTTCTCCTCCGACCCGATGGGGGGGTGTTATGAGTAACCTTTGACCAGATGTGGCGCTTGGGGCGGGCATTTATGACATGTGAGGGGCTGACTGGAATTTTCTTCGTGTGCATGGGGAAAGGAAAGAGGAAGTTTTAATCAGGGAAGAAGGAGAAGGTGGTCATCAGGGTAAGCATCCCCGATTTGGACTTCCACCTTGTCAGACCACCACCATAATGGTCTGTAATTTATTCTAAGGCAAAACTCTTTCATTCCCATCTTTCCATTGTTAGGAAAAGGGCAGAGACTCTCTCTTACTACTGCCTGCTGGATGGGGGCATTGTGTTGGGGTTTCGGAGGAGTTGATGGGATGATGGTTGATGCCCATGTAGAAGCTGGTACCAGGTGCTTCAGCCAGGATAAAGAGTGTCATTGGTGAATGCTCCCATCCTAGATTAAAGAAGTAAAAAGACAAGGTACTATGAGGAGGCAGGTCATTATCATAATTAAAGGACCCACGAGAGGTAGAAGGAAAGGTGCCCTTGATCCAAATGTGTCATTCCATCAGGACCATGGTGATGAAGAATCTGAAAAATAAGTGTGGAGTTGAGGGGGTAAAGTCATGGGAGGCAATTATTCCCCCAACTGAAAGAGTAGAAGTAAAAAGTGCAGGTAGGACTTGTCCCTGGTCCAGGGATTGAGCTGGAGAGAATGGGAAGCGTGAGAAATGTAAGGCCTGACAGTTTGACCATATTTGTGAAATTATAGACTATGGGAGTATTGGATCCTAATCTAGATCCCCAATCTCCCAAACGAGTATACAGCAAAGGCTTAAATAAAATGAGACAAGTGGTATGATTTTAAGGCTCCAGGAGGGTCAAATCCCTTTAGCTGAGCTCGAGACTCTGAGGGCTAAGACAAAGGCTTCTATGGACCGCCCATTATTAGGTCCGAAACAAAGGGTGGAGAAACTGAGGAAAGTGCAGGCAGTGAGAAGGACCTTGGGAGTCACTTCAAAGACTTCTTCAAATAGTAAATCATGTCAATTTAGGAGAACCATCTTATCATGAAGACATGGTAGGAGTGAGACTATAGGAGTAATTTCTGCAGCTGTAGTCTCTATCTACTTAATTGATGTTTGAGCCAAATGTCCGCAGCTATGGCCTTGTCATGCCTTTTGAGGTATCTCTGGCCTCACAGGCCACTACAGGCCTCAGCCAGACCAGTGATTCATAGAAGTTCACTTACTATGAATCAGGTCCCGTCACCAAGCAAGGGGTCGAGGCCTAGGACAGACTCACAGATAAACATAGAAAGCCAATTGGTTAATTTTAAATCCTGCTCAGAGCCATTTCATAGTGGTCTCCAACATGGGTGGGTGATAGGAGATGTGATGACCACTCAGATATGTAGATTCAGGGGAGTTAGGAACCAGGGGAGTTAGGAACCAGGGAGTTAGGAACCAAGTTCCAGCGATCTTGACTGCCATTGGAGTTGTGAAGAAGACCAGGTAGGGACCACTCTACTTTGGCTGTAGTCCTGTTGAGTGATTTGAGAAATAAAGACTTGACCATTATTTGACTGGATACTCTGAGGTAGACCAAACCTTGGATGATTTCTTATCACAAAACTTTAGTAACTATGTCTGCAGTCTCCCTGGTTGTGGGAAAGGCTTTTATCCATCCTGAAAAAGTACAGACAAAGGTAAGAAGATATTTGAGAGTTTTGTGGTGGGGCATGTGTGTGAATTTTACCTGTCAGTACTGACCAGGGGTGTGCCCCCAAAATTGATGAGTAGGAAAGGAAGAGGGTGGTATGTGTCCCTGAGAAGAGATTCTAGCACAAAGATGACAGGTGTAAGCTGAAGGATGATAGCCCTCAGAAAAGGATGTATAACCACTGGGGTAAGAGTCTGTATAGGACCTGTGATCCCACATGGAAACAGTTGTATAAGTCAGTGATGATGTCTAAGGCGTGCTGATCTGAGAGAACAAGTTTTGATCCCTGGAAAGTCCATCCCTGAGTGTCTTGTATGTAACTTGGTCTATGAAGTAAGCTTTTGGAGATTTTTATCTAAAAGGGATGTGGGACATGTTAGTATTATGAGAAAGCTATGGATGAAGAAGAGGGTTTAGAACCTGCATGGATGGGCCCTATTTGAAGAGATTGTGTAGGTTGGCCATCAACACCCACCACAGAGATGGAGGATTTAATATAATGGCATGAAAACTCAGGAAGAACACTATACATGGCCTCTGTGTACAAGTACAGAGAGAGCCTTACTTGAGACCTCTAGTGAAACTTAGGGCTCTGACAAGGATACCTTAATGGGGGCTGTGGGCCCCAAGCCCCATCAATCTTCAGCAGCAGTCTAACTTGATCTGCTAGTGACAAATCCAGTGGTGACGAGATCTCCTGTGAGGGCAAGGAGTCAAAAGATGGCTTACCTGCTCTTTGGCAGCTAGGACAGTCACTCTTCCAATGGCCCTTGAGATTGTAGAGGTGGCAGAGCCTGAGGAACTCACGGGTTGGGGCATTCTCTTGCCCAGTGTCCTTTCTTGTCGAACCAGAACCATGGTCTGGGAGACGCTCTGTCAGCTCTGCCTTGTTTTGGTTTACCTGTCTTAGAGCCCCAAGTACCACTGCTAAAAGATCAGATTGCTATTTTTCTCCTTTTGAGATTTATCTATGTTGTTGAAAACACAAAAACCATATTAAGAAGGTCTCCCTGTGGGGTTTGAGGGCCATGTTTAGCCTTTTGTCTTGGGATCTGGCCCACAGTGGAGGGTATCTGTCTCCTCCAAGGTCACAAGACATCTGGTCCTCTGGGTTGGCTCCTATGAGGCCCTAGCCCTGTCTGACTGTGTATAATATTTTTAACTGACTCAGCTGCCTGTAACATTTTCCCCTCTGAAGAAGTAACTTGAACTGCCATGAGGGATAATGGGCAATGACTGATCTGGCTTCTTTAGACTGAAGGGGGTCAAAGTTGTTGAACAGAAGTCAGGGACACTCTGTGGAGCTTTTAACTAGTGGCTCTTATTTGTTATTGTTTTTATCTGTATGATGCCTTGGGGTTTGGCACCTTCTAGGCAAGAATAAACTTTAGTCAAAGCATTATAATCAAAGTATATATACAAAAGCATGTATAATCAAAGCATAAGTAGTAGAATTGACAGTTAAGTTTAGAAACTATTTCTAAGTTATAGAAATTATAACCCATTGACTCTTAGGTCCTTTTGTTGATGGGCATTACATAAACTTTTGTTTTAAAATTATCATTTGACTGGTGACCTTTATGCTGGTTTGGCTTGAATCTCTTGGCTGGAGCACAAGAAAAAGGCAGATGTCTGGGTCTGAAAGAAGATATTTATCATCATAAACAATCCCAATTTTATACTTGAAGGTGTGAATATACCATAAGACCAACAATAATGAATTGCCTTAGCAATATGAACTTTAATTAGGGTATCTTCCATAAGGCTCTGGAGATTATTGGAACCTCCAATTAATGAATCAGAACTGGTTAAAGTTACCAGGCAGCCACTTTCTTATCCATCAGTTGAAGTCCTGTACAATCTCTCCTCACCCCAAAGGATTTTGTTTAACCCATTTTAGCATCATCTTGACCAGCTAGCAACCCAGGTGGAAGCATGGTTTTTAAATCTATAACCCAAATAAATCTTGATTAAATGATCTGAAAATGCAAAAGAATAAGGAAAAGAGAAAAGATTGTTGAGCTCAAATAAAAAAGAACAGCTGTTTACTGAACAGACAAATGAACAAACATGGACAGATGATCTGTATAATATAAACAGACTGGACAAACAGACAACAGATACACAGACAGATTGACAAAAATCTTACAAAATCAGAGTGCACTCAAATATATTTGGCCAATTTAAACTATAGTAAATAGACTAGTGTGAGCCTTTTTGTAGGTCAATTAACAGAGCGCTCTTGAAATAAGAAGAGCAGGAAAGGAATCTAATTTATGGTTTATTAAATAGGTCAGTGACAGAAAAAGGAACATGAATATGAACCAATCCCTCAGGACCAGCCTGTTCCCAAAAAGAGAATAGGGATTGAGGCTGAGAAGGCTCCACGTGGAATAGGAAGTGTAGATGGGCACTGAGCAGCCAACAGCCCAGCAGGTGTCTGTGGGCAATTACAGGGTGATCAATCACAAAGTGGCCACTATCTCCATGTGACAGGGAAGCACAAGATGGTGACTGGTTACCATGAGAACCACAACAAGATGGCTGCTGCTAGTTACATGGTGAGGGAGCACAAGATGGCAACTAGTCATCATGTGACCTGCAACAAGATGGCTGCTGATGATCCCATGATGAGGGACTGAAAGATGGCAGACTGTCGCGTGGCAGACGACCACAAGATGGTTGCTGACCTCTATGTGAGCTGCAGCAAGATGGCTGCTGAGGACCATGTGGTATGAGATCACAAGATAGCAGTCAAATACCATGTGGCCTGCTTGGTGACTGAAACACATGAGACCAAATATAGTGAGCCAGTGGGTTAATGGCAACATAGGAGCAGGGGAGAAGGAAGAGGAGCCATCCAGTGGAACAGATAGCTTAGGTGGAAGGGATCAAGAAATCTGAGATTGGAGAGAGGAAGCAAGGGAAGGGTTAGAGGCCACGGGGGGTGAGGAAAGGGGAGAGGATGATGCAGGGGGCTAAGGCCTTGGGGTTTGGGCTTGGGGCTATGGGGGAGGGAAGTAAAGACAGAAGGCACATCATCTAAGGGGTGCAGTGGGGGAGGAAGGGAGAAATCCTTGTACAGTAGAGTGAGCCGGAAATAGTTGGGCCACCATAGGTGACCGAATAGGAGAACACATCTTCTTCATAGTGACCAAATTAGAGGTGAGCCAACAGAACAACTTTGCCACAGGTCATAAGAGCTTTAGCTCCCACCACTCAAGGATGTGAAAACTGTCCTGAGTCACACTTATCAAAAGAAGTCACATCTGTTTGGAAAGTGTGACAAGGAAGGTCCCAACACACATTCTCATTGGCTGTCACTGAGAGTGCAGCTTGAGGTCCCAGAGGACAAAAGGGTAACAGTTTTGCCTCGGGCCGTCCTGTGTAAGGAACATGAAAACTGCTTTGTCCAGGGACAGCAATGGATAGGTTTTCTGACATAAGCTTGTGAATTTCTAAGGCTGAAAACGGCTTTGCCTCAGTCATGCAAGGGGTATGAAAGCTGTTATCCACTGAGAAACTGAAACAGAAAACCTCAGACAGTATTTTATCTGTGATGAGTGAAGTGCAGTGTTGGATGCAGGCTAGGAACAGCAAGCAAGCAGGTGCTAGAGGAAGGAAAAAGCAGCTCGCAGACACAAGGAGCTCAAAACTGAAGGTGACCTCCAGGCGCTAATGCATTCTGCCAATCCAAGTCTCAAGGCACCACAATGTTAGTTTTCTGGCTCAACAGAGAAGCACAATGTAAGAAAAAAGTGAAAGTGGCCTTTTTATTCAAAGGACATGGAAAGGAACCCTCAACCCACAATGGTTTGGCTTTCTCCTCTGACTGGATACAGGGTGGAGGGAGGTGGCCTTTGACCAGGTGTGGTTCTTGGGGTGGGCATTAATGACACGTAAGGAGCTGATTGGAATGGTCTTTGCGTTGTGGGGAAAGGAAGGGGCAAGTTGTAATCAGGGAAAAAGGAGAAAGTGGCCATTAGGGTAAGCATTCTCGATTTGGCCTTCGGCCATGTTAGACCACCACCATAATGTTCTGTAATTTATTCTAAGGCAAAATTGTCAATGAACACACAGGGCCCCCAGATGAATGAGGTGAAGCCTCAGGGAGAGGTCGGACATTAGGGCAGCTGCAGAGGGCTGTCTCCTTCCCATTCCCAAATAAACATGGAGGACACGGCCATGTGAGAGAAAAGCAGGCTTTACATGGTCATCAAGTCATCGTGGAAGAGGTAGAAGGGCTCCTGTTATCACTCTCACCCCTCACCAAACACAGGCACACAAAGTCCTTCACGGAGAGGAAAGGAGCAGAGAACAATACCAGAGACATCCAGCAGGCTCCACGTTCTGTTTTCCCACGTTTAGTTTCCCCACATTCTGTCCCTTCCCCTGGAAAGGGGACAGCTGGTATTTTAAGGTCCTCCTTGACAAAGTCTAGAGAAGCCGCTTATGTCTAAAAGGAAACAAATTCTAACTGTAACCCTGTAGTTACAGTTAAATGCATTATTGCTGGAGCACAGACACACCCAGATATTTTTTCAGATCTCAGAAACCAGTAAGAGATGGAGGAGACACAGGGGCAGGCCTTGGCCTCTCCCAGGAGGGACCTTTGCAGCTAGGGCTGCAGCTAGGTTCAGGGAAACAGATGGCCTGCTACAGGTAACAGCCCCCCTCCCTGCCTACTGTCCCCAGGACTCCCCTCTGAAGGCCGTACAGATGCTCTGGGTGAACCTCATTATGGACACCTTCGCCTCTCTGGCGCTGGCCACTGAGCCGCCCACGGAGACCCTGCTGCTGCGGAAGCCATATGGCCGCAACAAGCCCCTCATCTCGCGGACAATGATGAAGAACATCCTGGGCCATGCTGTCTACCAGCTCACCCTCATCTTCACGCTGCTCTTTGTTGGTGAGCCCTGGCCCCCATGTCCTCCCAGGTACCTGTGGCCCAGCCCTGCTCCTGGATCCACATTCACCTTCCCTTTGCTAATGGGGAAACCAGGGAGGAGCAGGTTGCTCAGAATCACACAGGGACCCTGAGTATAACCAGGCCCTGTCTCAGGCTGATGAACCCCACAGCCAACAACAGCCCCTACTGCCAAATGACCACTGCACCCCATAGTCCATGGGAGTCCAGGCTCTACAGGAAGTAGCCACCCGTCTGCTGGGACCCCCTCCATGGCCCTCACCCCAGGAGCAGTCCTTCCCCTTTCCCAGGATTCCTTCAAGACTGGGTCCTCCCAGCCACATTTCCCATCACAATAGCAGGTATCTGAGACAATTAACTTAGAAAGAGGAGCTGGATTTTAACTCAGGCTGGCAAAAGCACTGGCCTGCAGGCTGGAAATGCAGTCCAGGGAAGGGCTGGGGTTCCACAGTCTCCTTCAAGTGCTCCTCTCTTGAGAACTCCCACCTGGCTCCACCACCTCCAACAGCACTGCAGGCTTGGGACAGGCCTGTGACAGAGACACTATTGCAAACCATAGTGGCCTCTCGTGGGCATTTTGTCTTCCAAGTCCTGGTGTGTTTGCCAATCTGGGGTCACTTTTTTTCCCCCTCACAGTACTAGGGATTGAATCCAGGGAGCACTGAGTTACATCCCCAGTCTTTTTTATTTTTTTTATTTTGAGACAGGGACTCGCTAAGCTGCTGGCTGGCCTCAAACTTGCAACTCTCCTGCCTCAGCCTCCAGAGTAGCTGGGATTACAGGCATGTGCCACCATGCACCGGCAAATCTTTATAAGCAATGTCACCTGATAACACAGCTGGCATTCAACCTTTCTCAGATCCCCACAGAAAAGGTGGAAGACAATTCCCCAAGGTCTTTGCCACCCAGAGGAGAAAGGGGTCTGTTAACCCTGCACCCCTCACTGGCCAAGCCCTACCTCAGCCCCGCCCCGCCCTCTGGCTTGGCAGGCGAGAAGATGTTCCAGATCGACAGCGGAAGGAACGCGCCCCTGCACTCGCCGCCCTCCGAGCACTACACCATCATCTTCAACACCTTCGTCATGATGCAGCTCTTCAACGAGATCAACGCCCGCAAGATCCACGGCGAGCGCAACGTTTTCGACGGCATCTTCCGGAACCCCATTTTCTGCACCATCGTGCTGGGCACTTTTGCCATCCAGGTAGCCAGGACTCCCCGACCTGGCCCAGGCTCAGCAGAGCAATGCCAGGGCAGCCCCTGATAGCCTGTCCCTGTCTCTCTCCTCTCTGCCTGTGACCTCCAGATCGTGATTGTGCAGTTCGGAGGGAAGCCCTTCAGCTGCTCCCCGCTGCAGCTGGACCAGTGGATGTGGTGCATATTCATCGGGCTGGGAGAGCTGGTCTGGGGCCAGGTAAGCTCGGGCAGGGTGCAGGAGTACCTCTGGGCAGGGAAGAAAAAGAGCAGCAGCTGGGGTCCCAGAAGCCCCCCGGAGCAGGACCTCCCATCTCTGTGCACCCAAGCAAAGCAGGCATCTTGGGCCCACATCTTGGGCTCAGAATGCAACAGGCATTCGGAACATCACCACTGGGATTTTCCCTTTTTACCATTTTCATTTTTATGATGCACTACTCGTGTTAATTTTTCCTTTTCTCATCAACTTAAATTTAGCTCAAGAGGCAACATTATGCTGCTAATAGGACTGGACAATCAGTCACTTGCTAAAAATAGAAGTTAACAAAACAATGACGTGAAGAGCATGGTGTTACTAAATGCTCACTAGATGCTAATGGACCAAGCCTTGCAGCCTGAAGTGAGCTCCTTAGAAAGGGAAATGGGTCTTCGATGTCCTGTGCTGATGGCCAGCGATGGCCTGAGAGGACACAGGGAGTGCAAGAGGGGCAGTCCTGCCATGCTGTAGTGCAGTGCCTGCAGCCATCCAAGATCCCCTGGCTTTGGGGACACTCTAGTGACCCCTCCAGCTGTGACTTCAAAACATTCCCACAAGTCTCCCAATCCCTTCCTTGCCTTTGTCACAGGCATGTGTGTGTGCACGCATGCACATCATTATCCCAGCTGTGACACCTTGTAGCTCATTCTCCTCAGCAGGACACCATGCTTGGGAGCAGTGTCCAGACTGATCCTGAGCCAAAGAGGCTTTTCCCCAAGGCCCCCAGCCATTCAAGCTGTGGGACCACTGGGGCCTGAGACACCGTTCCCAACTCAGGCCATCTCCTGGCTATAGTAAAAGCTGCAGGGGCAGAATTAACCCGATGAAGAGGAAGGTTGAGTTTCATCCACAAGGATCTTCCAAAGCACATTGCTGACTCACATGACTTAGTACCCTGTTTTCTGCACCCCCAGAGTCAGGCCACCATCATTGCCTCAGGCCTTTCCTGAGGGAGCTCCAGAGTGTGGAGCAGACTCAGGAGACTAAGGCTAATGCCAGCCTGAATCCTAGGGGCTCCAAAAGGCTGTGTTTGGTCCAGCCCGTCTGTTCTCTACACCTCAGTTTCCCTATTAGACCTGCCTCTCAGCCTCAGCCCCATGACAAGCTCATTAGGAAAGATAAAAATGAAAGTATTTCCTCTTCCCACATTGTCTTTCCCATCCAAGATGGGATACCCTATATTTTTTCCCCATATTTGGGAGTTCTTGAAGGGGACTCAAGAAGACTTTAGGGCCCAGCATGGGACAGGCTGTCCATGGCAACTTGGACACAACATGTGGCTTTATCTCCACAATTTCTTTCTAGAGCTTCCACCATGCTTTACAGAAGAAAAAACTAAAATACAGAGAGGCCAAATGACTTGCCAATGTCACGCAACAGAATATGACCTAGGGTATTCAAAGTCACATCTGTGCAACTCCCAGAGGAATGTTCAACTCCTAGGTGTTCAACTCCATCCCCTTGACTCTGGATAAGTGAGTGAATTAAAAAGCAAATTAACTGCCAGGCTTGGTGCCACATGCCTATAATCCTAGCACTCTAGGAGGCTGAGACAAGAGGATTGCAAGTTTGAGCCCAGCCTAAGCAACAGCAAAATCCTATCTCAAAATTTTAAAAAGTATATAAAAAGGCTAGGAATGCAGCTCTGTGGGAAGGCCCTGGGTTCAATTCCCATTACTGGAGAAACAAAGAAGGCAAGCTGGTAAGAACCTGTAAGAGCTTGAGTTGAGGGTGAGTGAGATGTGCTAGGGAGTGAGCTGACCGGACCCTAGATGAGTGGTAAGGGAAAAAGGACAGTGAGGAGGAGGAGAAGGAGCCAACCAGGAGGACAGCTGGTGGCCTGACTCCAGCGCTGGCCCCTGCAGGTCATCGCCACCATCCCAACAAGCAGGCTCAAGTTCCTGAAAGAGGCAGGTCGGCTCACGCAAAAGGAGGAGATCCCTGAGGAGGAGCTCAATGAGGATGTGGAGGAGATAGACCATGCTGAGAGGGAGCTGCGCCGGGGCCAGATCCTGTGGTTCCGGGGCCTGAACCGCATCCAGACACAGGTACGGGAAGCTCCGGGGCTGGGTCCAGCCTGGCCAGGCAGCCAGACGAGGCCTCTGTGAGCCTGTCCACCCCAAACTGGCCACCGAGGGGCAGGTGGTTTTGAATGACCCTCAGCAGAGGCTACCACAGGACCCCAGGCTAACCCTCACTCTCACACCAACTGTTCACACACCCAAGTCCCTCACGCACGTTCGTGACTGCTGAAGAATAAGAGAAGCCTGCATAGCAAGACACCATTGTGCCTTCTCAGCTGGCAGGGGTCCCTTGAGAGGGCAGGGAGGGTGGCTCTGAGGCTGAGGTGAGTGAGGAGACTGTGGCATCAAGGGGCAGCCACCAGGAGGCAGAGGTAGATGCTGGGTAGCAACTGCAAGCCAGGGCCGCCCCAGGTCCTCCTGCCATGAGGTATGAACACGTTCTATCGCACACATCCTCTGCTCCCACATGGGGCTCCAGACACTCTGGGGATTGGAGGAGACTGAGGGGAGCAAGGCTGGTATCTCCTTGCACATGTGCACACATGCATGCACACTGAAAACGCACTGGGAAGCACCAATGCACAGTGCCTCCCAGTCATAAGGTTTCTTCCCAGACCAAAGCACATGGCTGCCGTGCGTCTATGACACCTACTCCACACTGTCTCACACCACCCAGAGCAGGCGTTGCAACCCAGAGTACTGTCAGAGCACCAGGAGGTCAGCATTAGAAGGGGTCTAGGAACCAGTGAGGGAAAGCCTCTACCCAAAGAGACCGGTGGGAACTTCCACCTCAGGTCCCCCTCACGTCCCCCACAGCACTCCAAGAAAGAGCTGCAAACTAGCAACTTCCTTTCCACTGGCAGCCCCATCCCAAACCTCTTCTCACTGGACTTTACCAGTCCTGAGATGTGGGTGTGACCCCCCATTCTGGAAGTCACTGAAGTCCCAAGATGACCCTGCCTCCCAAACTGGCCAGGGCAAGACAGGGGCGGTAGCACTTGGAGACAAGCCTGGGCTCTCCTTCCTGAGCAGGACCCAGCAGCCTGTGCTTCCAGTGAGAGCACACAGCCCTGGTTCCTCCAGCTCCCCTGCAGGCTTGCAGCTCACAGGAGAAAGCACGGACTGTGGTTTCCTGAGGGCCATGGCATGAGCCTACTGAGTCCTAATGTGGCCTGGTACTTTGGCTCTTATGGATAGCCCTGTCGGGTAGACAGGATTGCCCCTAAGGACCAGAAATGGGGCTCAGAAAAAGGAACTTGCCCTAAGCCACCCAGTTGGAACTGGGGCCTAGGTCTTTCCACTCGAGTGCTCCACCACCCCACAGTGGCTCCATGCCCAGCCTCGCCCCAGCCCAACCTGCTGGCCCTGAGCCACCAGCATGAAGGGGTAGGCAGGAGCCCCGAGTCCTCCCCAGAGAACAGGGCCTACGGAGGGCAGATCCCTGTCAGAGCCTTGGAGTGTGTCTGGTATTTTTCATTTTAATTTAAGTGGCGTTGTCGTTGTCGTCATGGCTGCGGCTGTTCTCGTGATGTGGCGCCTGTCAGTCGTGTAGCTCTTGTGTCGTTCTTCTCGCAACTTGTCTCGTTCTCTCCTCCGTTGCAGATTGAAGTAGTCAATACTTTCAAGAGTGGGGCCTCCTTTCAGGGCGCCCTGCGGAGACAGTCCTCGGTCACCAGCCAGAGCCAGGATGTAGCCAATCTCTCTAGCCCTAGTCGAGTGTCGTTGTCCAATGCTCTTTCCTCTCCGACCAGCCTTCCTCCTGCTGCAGCTGGGCGTGAGTGTGACTCCTTACCGCTCTGCTGGTGCCACCAATACCAGCTCCTGGGCGGGCTGGCGGGCAGGGGCTGGGCACCAGAGGACATGGGGGCAGATGATCACTGCAGTCCAGGGCGCTGAAGAGCCAGAGCCCCTGGGGAAACTCCCTAGTAGGCAGGAAGTCAGGGCCAGCCACAGGGTGGCAGTCACTGCACAGGCCAGGTCAGGGGTGTAGTCAGCCAGTTGGGTGCCATTAGGTCCACAAATGGCCATAGAGTCTCGGTTGAAGCATCACCGTTGGTCAGGAGGGCCTGGTTTTCAGTGATAAAATGGTTCCAATCCACTACCAGGTCCCAGAGGTCAAAGGGGCCATCATCACTGAGGAACACACAGTGTCCCACTGCTCATGCTCTGTCAGGAAAAGCCTGGCCTCAAGGGCAGAGGCCAGGAGGTCACAGTCACCCAGTCAGAGCAATGCACAGAATTACTATGGCCAAGGGTGAAAGCCCTCAGGTCATAGACACAGCAGGGCCCAGCCACAGAGGGATCACATCATCTGCAGCTTCTCAGCTGGTCAGGAAGCACCCATTAGCCGTGGGGTCACAGCCACAAGGGAGAGACAAGCCAAGAGGTCCCTTCAGGTCAGAGGTCACAATCAATCAGGAGTCCCAGACCGCCAAGGAGACCACAGCCAAGGGTACTGCCAAAGCAGTTCAGAATCTGCACCTCCCTGCCACTTCTCCCCTTGCACCTCAGCTGCTATACAGACACCACTTTCCCAACAGAGGGCAGTACAGCATGGAGTTCTGCCCTTTTCTGGAAAAGACAAGGCTCCTGACCTGTCAGCTGACCTCAGTGGAAAATGGTGGGTCAGGCCCCTCACCTTGGAAGGGTCTGGTCTACCTGCAGCCTCCAACCCCCCTTTAACTTAGGGCAGCCCAACCAACTCCCCTCCATCTCCCTCCTGCCAAGCTCATCTCATACTAGCACTTCTGACCCACACATCTCTGGCTCTGTCTAGACTTTTCCTGGACCTCCCCGTAGTTTCAGGCCCTGGAGGGAATTGGTCTCTATTTCCCACCTACCTCCTCTGTTTTGTCTGTCTCTGATCTCAAATACCTGTGAGTGCATGACATCCCAACACTCTCAAGTCTGGGGCAGCAGGATCACTGTGAGTTTAAGGCCAGCCTGGACTGCATAGTGAGAGTGTCTTAAACAAACAAACAACAACAACAAAAAAGTAGCTGCAATATGTCCTTTATTCCTGTCAGTCTTCAACTCCTTGATGAGAAACAAGGCCCTGGTACTTTGGAGAGTGCTCTACCTGCATCAGAAAACAGTTATCACACTCATCCCCGTCCACTGAGCATGACCTGAGTGTAGGACAGGGCTCCCTGCTGTGGCCCTCTGACAGGAAGCACAGGCCACAGAGCCTGCTGATGGCTTCTGCTTACGCCCCTCACCTTCTCTCTATGGATGCTGTCCTGCCAGTATGCAAGAAGGACACATAAGTCTCCATTCATTGGCACAGAACCAGTGACAGGGTGATCAGCTGAGCTACAATGACATGGGGATGTATTTGAGCACATGGTATCTGAGTCACCTTTTCTTGAGGCACTATCCCGAGGAGATCACTTCCAGGCTGTCTCAAGACAGGAACATTTGGTCCCCTCCTCCTCCCACTTCAGACCAGCGACTCCAGTTCAATAAGTGGCTCTGCCCTATCTGACTTTCTCCTCCCTCCTGTCCCCATGTCAGCCTAGCTCTGGCCTTGCCCCTACTTCTTCACACCACCTGTCCTGAAGTGCCATTGCCTAGTGGCCCAGCATAGAGACATCCCTATTGGTGACTCCTGAGGTCCCCTTGCTGGCTCTGCCTACCAAAAGACTGACTTCTGGGTGTGATCTTAGATCTTTTTCCATTCGATTTGGCCTCGTTCTTGAATCACAGCACTCAGCACTGGCCACAATAGACCTCTTGTGACCTCCCACAGCACCCATGTAGCTCTGGGGGAGATTCCTGAAGTTGACCCTCATCATAGCTCACACAGGCTAGAAGAAAGAGCTGGCCTTTCTTCACACTGCAGCTTTATTCTCACCTTTTCTTCTGTGTCATTTGTAAAACCATTCCAGAAGGCCAGTCCTGGGACAACACTTCACCTTCAGAGAAATGCCCATTTATGCCCATCCTGTGCTCCCTGTCTCTGAGCTAATCTCCTTCCAAGCCAGATCAATCTCCTTTAGCCCATGTGACCCATGTCCCTGCTCTGGAACAGCCTTGCAAAGGAGCCCAAGCAGAGGCTGTACCACAGCTGACCTTGTCCAGGACCCCTTATTCTCCCAGATGACCTTAGGGGCTATTTATCCACAGCTCCCTCACCTCAGCCCCACCCTGCAGCTCTCCAAGGTGTCGCCCACTCCCACTCTCTGCATTAGAATTCAGAGTTCTGAGTCCCTTCCAAATCCTTTCATGGGCATGGGCTGAGCATCCTCCTGCCCAAGGGCACTGGCTTTCAGAGGGGATCTCTATGCTGCCGCCATGGCAATCTCAATGTAAGCACTTGGTAAATATCCCCTAGTCCTCTGTTCAGTTTCTAGAACATCTCCTCTGCCCTCCCAGGACTGAGAACACTGGGTTGTGGGCAGTGTCCCTTCAGAAGCCCATGGTTTCTTCCCCAGGGAGGGGTAAAGCAGTTAACCAGGAAGCAAGAGCAAAGCCTAGCCAGGCAGGATGGAGAAGTGAGCTACACCTCCAAGTAGCATCTTCCTCCCGGGGATTCTCCAACGTGGGGAAGCCAGCCATGTGTCAGCTGGGGCAGAAATACCTGCTGTCTGTGTTCCCTGGGGCCCCCAAGAGTTGAGCACAGAGTCCTGTCATCAGGCAGTGTGTGTTGGGGACTGACTTCTAAATCATGACACAAGCGAGCACAGTCCCAGAGCATACTGGCCTCCCTCACACAGCACCACTGGGAAGTGCAGACCACAGGCAGACAGGTGCCCATGAGAAGCATGGCACCCAGTAGGGTGGCATCAGTACACTTGGGAGGAAGTCTGCCTCATGTTCATGCCATTCCCACCTACACACTCACAAGGAGTCTGTCCTCTCCCAGAAATTAAGTAGTCAGTGCTCTTTGCTGGCTCCCCGTTCAACTGTTCCAAAGGAAGAGGAGAGGGTCCACCAGGGTCCATTAACACAGAAAGACAGTGACTTGGCCAAGATATCACAGCAAGGGAGCTGTCAGAAGACTGTCTGCAAAGGCCCTCACTTTCCTCCCACTGCACACTGCTGCCCAGTGCCCATGCCCATAGCTTCATAGGAGCTGCTTCCAGGACCTGGGAGGCCAGGAAGGAGTTTCCCCATTAGTACCCCTACCCCACCTGCATCTCCCACTGGTGATCACTGTCTCTTCCAAGGCCAAGACCCCCACACTTCTTGTCTCCCAGAAGATCCCACCTCATCTCAAGCTCTCTTCACCTTAACAAGTCTTTGGTAGGCTCACTGTTCCTCAGCAAGGGCCCTGTTCCTTCGCGCCCACCAAGCCAAGTGCAGCGCCCCCCAGCATGCCCCAGGCTACATTCTGGACTCAACAGATAGGACACTCCCGCCTGGATTCCCCTCCAGATTCCTGGTTCTTAAAACTGCCTAGGGCATGGAGTCTACACTGTTGGGAGGAGAAATGAACACAATGAAAAGGAAAGCAAGCTGGACCTCTCATTAGTGTTTTGGTGGCTAATTTAGTATGACCTTGGGTTGGTGAGAAAATGGCTTGCTTTGGGTGGGAGGGTCCACACCTCTCCGCTGTCTGAATATTCCCTGTGTTTGTTTCCCTAGAAGGCTAGAGAACCCTGGACACAGAGTTCAGCAAGAGAGAGTGAAATTAAAAGAGGTTGTGAGTCTTTAACCTTGAGCCTGAAATGAATGTGAATCAATCCCAGACTCTTGGCTTCCTTGAAGCCAGGTAAACATTCGAGTATGTGGAGCCCGTCTCAGAGCGGGGCTTATGCATCCCTCAGAGCCTCAGCCATGGGCGAGGCCCCCGCCCCTTGTGCCAATGCACCCAGACCTAAAGCCCTGCTGGGTCCCCTCTCTTTCCTCTGCTCTCATCCCCTGACATGGCCTCTACCCCTAGGTTCCATCTCTGAGGTAGGCAAGGAGGAGAAATGGAAGAGGATTTTTTTCTTCCCATATTTTTCTATTCCAGCTGCAGAGAGAACCGAAGTGAAGACTTGAGCTGGCCGTGGCGGGATGTCCCAAAAAGTGTCGTCCCCACAGTCTTGTCAGAGCAGTTCATTCTTTCTGTTGTCTCCATCCCAGGGGAAGGGCAGAAGGACCTCATCTCATTGTGTGTTGTCCCCCTACATTGTGAGTCACGCACATGTGAGGTGTCCCCGCCGGCATCCGACTGAAGGCAGCCTCAGACACACTGAGCATTCTTGACAGCAGCAGTGATGGCTGCTGCTCCCATTAGGCAGACAGGAAATTGAGGCCTATGACACTTCTTTTGTTTTGGTCTCATTTCAGGGTGTCATGGCCCATTTACCAGCACATCAGCGTATTAATAAACTCTACAGAGCCACAAGAAGGGACTGCAGAGGCCAAGAACCTCAGGGCAGCCCGCACAGCTTTTACAGGGCACCAGCTCTGAGGCAGAGGGTGACCTGCACTTGCTTGGCACCTGATGCCTCTTGTTTAATGCATAATTCCAGCAAATGGGGTTCTCTGATTCCCAGCCCACAGCACATAAGCAGGAGAATGGAAAGAGATGCTTTCCAGAGGACAAGCAGACATCAGCACTAATAAGTGATGGCTGACAGAAAAGGCAGAAAACTTGAGGGGAAAAAAAGGCCAAACTGTGCCATCCTGCTTGAGATCAAGAAGGGAGGCTGTGAAACATTAAGTTAAATTCTTCTCTGTGTACTCTGACTAAGAGGGCAGAGGAGCAGACAATGAGCTAGAAGCACCTGCTCCCCAAGGAAAACAGACCTCAGCTATGACACCAAGAACTAGCACCAGAGCCACGTAGAGGTTCACACCCATAGAAAAGGGCTCCCCCACCCCGGCATGGGCCAGGGAGAGTGAACATGGGTCTAACTAGAGCGCAAGTGGAAGATCCAAGTCTCCTGCAGGGCTCTGCCTCCTAGCAGGAAAGGGAGCACCCCAAGGTCCACACCCCACTAGTCGAGGCTCTGCCCTTCAGGGCTGCCTGTTTTCTCCTGTTGCTCCACTCTGAATCGGGCCTGGGAAGAGAGGAGCAGGTACCTTTTTGTCCCCAGTCACATCAGACCCTTGAGATGACAGGCCCACTCCCCAGACCTAGAGAAGGGTGACCTCTCTTCCAACTGAGGGTCCATGAGCAGGACAGAGCACAGCAGAGAAGTGGCGTGGGCTGCCCATAGCCAAGATACAAGAAGTAGAATGGCCAGGACTCAGCTTGGTCTTCTTGCTTCCATGACCAGGCCTCTGACCTGCTAGCCTTGAAGATCCATGGCCCAACCTCCTTCTGTTCTAGGGAAGAAAAGACCAAGACCTGGAGCCCCAGATCACTACTGAAGGTTCACACCTTGCTTGCTCCATCCTTCCCAGAGCCTCCCCACCCCAGGGGCTGGGTATGAATGACCCTATGAGTCTGCACTGTTTTTTAGTTTTGTGTTTTCAAAGCACAAATGAAGAAATAAACAAAATACTCCCAGGAAACAAGGGATCCTAAAGCAAGCAGCAATGACTGGCCAGGGCTTGGAGTCTATACTCGAGTGTTTACCTCCCACGTGCATGAAGGAAAGAAATGCTGGGTACCAATGAATTCCTTTCACATTGTCCAGGCTGCCGAGTGTGGCGTGTGTCCATCCACGTGTGCTGTGTGGTTCCCGGCTCGGACATGGCATGTTCCCTCCCCCAACCATCGCCAGTCTGCTGGCTCCTCGTGCTCCCTGGCTGCCCCGGCTCTGCACCGCAGAAAGCCCTGAGTTGGCTTTGGTTGCTTCGCTGCCTTGGTTTGGTGTCCTATTCTGTTTGGCCTCTGTGTGTTTTCTCTCATTCTAACTCATCCTATCTCTCCTTCCTGTTCCTTTTCTGTGTGACACATAACCTGTTCCATGTAGTTTGGTTTCTTAACTGTATGTGGTTTTTTTTTTTTAACACTAATTTTTTTAAAATAGCCCCTTCTCTCTCCTACTCTCTCCTTGACCCCACTCCGCTCTGCATGGTCAGGCCTCTGCCGGGAGGTTCACAAGGCTCAGTCCCTCACTAGGTCGAGGTACCCACTGGAGTGGACTCTGCTTCCCCTCACCACAGGGCCCAGCATCTCTGATGGTGCTCAGTGAACCCTCCTGTCCTTCCTTAAACTGTAATCCTGACCAAAACCAAAGCCATTTAATAAAACCAACTCATGGATGAACATAACCTGAGCCCTTGCCGTTCTCTGCTGCTGATTCTCATGACACCAGCGACATGGGCTCTGGCTGAGCCCTCGCGGTGCTCCCTCCACTCCGCTAGGTTCTGCTCCCAGTCACAGCCAGCCTAGGCCCCTGACCCTGTGCTTCCCTTGCAGATCCGCGTCGTGAAGGCCTTCCGTAGCTCTCTCTATGAAGGGTTAGAAAAGCCTGAGTCTCGAACCTCCATCCATAACTTCATGGCTCATCCTGAATTCCGGATCGAAGATTCACAGCCCCACATCCCCCTCATCGATGACACGGACCTGGAAGAAGATGCTGCGCTCAAGCAGAACTCGAGCCCGCCACCATCACTCAACAAGAACAACAGCGCCATCGACAGTGGGATCAACCTGACAACCGACACGAGCAAATCAGCTACCTCTTCAAGTCCAGGGAGCCCCATCCACAGCCTGGAGACGTCGCTTTAGCTGAGGACCTGTCACCTGCCCGCCGGCCACCCCCATGAACCCACTCCCACCTGCCTCCTGGGCACCCTCCAGCCCTGGCTCCTTCATGCAGCAGGAACAAGGGGAAACAACACACTGGAGAGAAACTGACATTTCCACCCACAGACCCTTTCCTCGGCTGCAATGCTGTTTGAACTCTTTCACTTGGAGGCAAGGAGCGGACTTCCCCTGGGAGCACTGGGAGTGAGAGGTTTCCCAGAAACAAGCCCTTCCTGGCTCCCACTCAGACACGGACCAGCCATGCACCACCCGGCCACCGCGTCCCCGCATGAATGTACTGGACACTTTCGATTTTCCCCCTGTTGGGTATTTGGGGGGCTGGGGAGGGATTTTTGTTTATTTTCTTAGGTGGGAACTTCAAACAGACTCTTTTCTGAGACTGTTTATCCAATCCACTGGTCTGTGAGTTTTTGAAATGCTTGCACAGCATGGTCTCAGTTGTATAGATTAATTTAATAACTTTTTGAAATTGCAGAGCTTAATTTGCCTAATAGATTTGCACCAATGGAACTGAAGAACTCATACACACTCACAAGGTTATATCCATTTCTTTGTATCTATATCAACGTATACTTCTCCAGGACTGTATACGTCCATATAGATAGGTAGAGATATATATATATATATATATATATATATATATATATATATATATGCATGGATATATAAAGTTTCTTTGCCAGCATGTTGCCTTGTTTCTGCTTAAATTGCTCTATTTTAACTTATTTATGTCCTAAAGAGAAGAATGTAATTTGTTTACAAACCTGTAGATAACGTCTTTGGCTATTTGTATGTTTTAAGAACACTGGTGACTGAGACGCTATAAAAACAGCTTGGCCCAGCTGACTTTCCTGGACTACATCCTCGATGTTTTACAATAGCCATGATCTTACTTTGCCTGCTGTTTCCGTTTCAATCGCATTACTACTGTGAAAGGCTCAGACAGAAGCCAGTGCTACTGAGGATCCATCTGCAGGATCCACCGACTCACTCTGGAGATGAAGGGGGACTGGAAGAGAAGTCCCTGCCTGTGCAACTCGAGTGCCCACCCCGCCCAGGGCGTCAGAGTCTGCAAGGCGCTGGGCGAAGGCTTTTCTCTCAATGAAACTCACTGGAGTTTACCAGGAGCACTTCCAAAACAGGTTGTCTCTGGCACTGTCTGTAGAAGAGGGTAAAGTAGTGATAAAATATTCTAAATGGTATTGAGTTGATTTTTTTAGTTAGTAATTTAGTTTATTTCTTTATAAAGGGTAGCATATGAGCTTTTGGCATATTGAACAAGGCCCGGTATGGCTTGCTACTTTTATTTTTATTTTGAAGAAGAAAAGCCTTTTTCTCTGCACTATTTAGATCCAAATGAACCTTATGACATGTATACTGAGATGGATTC
Organism: Hydrochoerus hydrochaeris; assembly: GCA_004027455.1. Lineage (NCBI taxonomy): Eukaryota > Metazoa > Chordata > Mammalia > Rodentia > Hydrochaeridae > Hydrochoerus > Hydrochoerus hydrochaeris. The sequence goes on along the minus strand of PVLA01006714.1, from coordinate 86,008 downwards.
AGTGTGATTTTTAAACCAAATTGTCTTCCTGTAGTCACAATATATATTGTAGCCTTTTAACAGCCAGTCTTGCTTCCCCAGACAGAAAGCCATTCTGAACCCTCCCATGTCACAGGTGAGAAAGGCGATTACTTCCCCAAAACAATAACAGCACTAGTAATCCCACTTAATAAGAGCTCATTGAATTGTCTCTTGGCCTCTAAAGTGCTAAGCACTTTGTGGGTCTCAGCTTTTTTCATAAAAGAACTTTTGTATTTAATACAAAGTTTGCTTTAAGACTTTTCGGCATATGATCTTTTTCCATAAACTTGTACAGTGCAAAAGACATTTTGAATACTATGATCGATGATGGCCCATGCTTCAAGGAAACCCAAACACTTTCGCCTGGCTTGCAAAACCCATTCCTCGTGCTGACCCTCCGTGACTGCTCAGTGCCAGCCCTGCCTCTGCCCTCCTCCAGGCCCAGAGAACTCTTCCATTAACAAGATGGGAGCCACTTGCGAACAGAGCCATAGTCAGCTGGGAGGGCCTACATCTAAGAGCTGTGGACAACCTGAGAGGTTTGGGGTTCGAAGTCAGTCCATCCCACCTGGCAACACCCCTCTGTAAGGAGGGCCTTCTGTGCGAGAAAGCACCACCTGAATGTCGAGAAGAGCTCTGTCTCTGAATGTATCCATCGGAGGACACACATTCCCAACCACGGGGCACTGACTCTCACATGTGCTGATTGGATTCTGGTACAAACATCATGAAAGCCTGCCCGCCACACACCTCCAGGAAGGATGTGCTGCCAGGAAACCTTGCAATGCGGTGGTTTTTCCTTTCTCATTTTTCCATCTTCCCTTTCTCTGTTTGACCATGCACCCGTGACCTCACTCCACAATGTCAGGACCATTGGGCTTGCACACCAGGCTCCCTGTGCCACGGGGCCAGAACCCAAGGCAGATGGGCGGTGTCTCCAAGTGGACCTCGCCTGGGGGGTAAGGAGCCACAAAAGCTACCAAGAATGTCTGACACACACATCGGTCTCGTCTCGTCTCGCCTCGTCAGGAATGATGATCACACCTGTGCCCTCTCACTCATACATGTTCACACACATTCACACACTCACGCACACAGGATATGGATGGTTTGTCCAAACTCACTGTAGTACACACAGCTTGCACTCTGCGTCCTATATCTAGCAGCATGGGGTACGTTTGGCAACTCACCCCACTAGGGGGTCAATAATTTATGACCATTCATCTGTTTTTATGAATTTTTTTATCTAGACAATAATTGTAAATAAAGAACTCACCGTCTCTGTTCATTTAATACTATGCAATGGTTATGCTTTCAATTGCTGATTTTTCTGACTCCTGCAGTGTGGTTCTGAGATGTCTGTGGTTTTACAAAAAAAAAAAAAAAAAGGCAAAAAAACCTCATTGGACAGATCACAGTGAATATATCCTGTCGTGTATACTCTTGTATGGGGCCCACTCAGTGACTCCAGATGCTACCCAGTCACCTACCTCCAGAGAGACAGGGCAGGCATTTCCAAGGCTGAGAGAGCTTCCTCTCTCTCTAGAGCAGCCTCCATGCTCCCAAGCCCTTGTTCCAGCCACACCACAGAATTGACAAAGGGAAGGTGCTCTGCTACTGAGACTGGGCCCATGAATGTGGCTGTTCAGAGCCTGGACTCTAAGTCTGCCTTAGCCTGGTTCCCCCTTAATAAAGAACCATTCTCTTCCTAGTCCTGCTACAATGTCACCTTCACTACCTGCTGACATTGTACATAGACTTGGGCTCTGTAACTTCTGTTCCCTCATCTGGGTGCCTCCTCAGGCACCAGCTATCCAGTTTTAATTATTGTTACTTGAGAATGTTTTATTATATGGTGTGATGAGTCCTTTCACTCTCCTTTTATAAAATTCCTGGTTATTCTCTCACATCCATTCTTCTAAGGAAATGTTAAAGTCTTGCCAGGTCCTCTGTTTCCTGTCCTCCTCCAGCCCAGTGCTGAGCCTTGTCATGTTCTGTGTCTTCTCCCCTCACTGTAATTATTGTCCAAGCAAGGCCACTAAGTACAGTGTGTCCTGTCAGGAAAAACAAAAGAACTTTCTGAGTCCAGGGAAGCCTGGTGTTCCTCCCATCATTTCACCTCTCAGCCAGGAGTGGTGTGAAAGGCCACTGAGCCCCCAGCATCCTGTCTTGTGCTTGGGACGGGCCCTCCATCAGGTCCTGGTCAGATGAGAAAAGGGGACTCTCCTAGATCCAGAGCTACAGCCCTAGCTAAGAGGAAACATGGAGCCCAGCCGTCTGTCTACCATGCAGATGTGTACTCCTATCTCCCTTTCCTGAACTGGTTTTGGTCATTTTGTTTTTGTTGGGATTTTTTGTGGTGGGAGTTGTTCATGAGTTTAGAGTTTTAGCACCTTTGGGAGAAATTTTTTGTCAGGATGTTCTCAGCACCACCACTTCTCTCCCTCCCTGCTCTTCCTGCAGGAGGTGCCACTCTGACACATCTCCCACCAAATTTCTCCTGCTGTCACATCTGAGACCCCTCCCTTAAAGGATCTGGCCAGGAGGAGGCAGTGATGCTTCAAGGCTCACAGCCAAGTCCATGGTCAGATGACAGGAAGTCCTTGGGTCTTTTTAAAATTCAAAATCAAGCCCTCTGATTTTGATGTAGAGATCCAACCCACCAAGGAGAAGAGGAGGATTCTGGGCCTTGGGCAGCTGCCCTTACCCTCTCTTCTAACAGATCAGAGGCTGCTCTGGACAATCTTCTCAGCCCTGCTATCTGTTTTGTAATGTCTGTGGTGCTCTCTGCCCTGGGCCTTTCCTCTTGAGGGTAGCCACACTTTGCTAACTCTTGCGTGCACATCTTTTATAACAGAGTATCGAAGGAATGGTGCCGCCTTCAGCTTCCACAAGCTTCTCAGGCTCTGGGGGCTCTGGGTCAATTGGGGCTGGGAAGTGACTGTGCTCTTATTGTACACTTTATTTCTCTGTATCTCTGGCTTATGCTCTTTGTAATTAATGGGATTTGTCTGCCTTTTCAACACTATACTGAGCAATAACAATAAATGCACACGTGGAAATGCAGACGTACCCATCACAAAGCCTTTTTCTGCAGGACAGCTGGGCCCTCAAACCCCCATGGGTGTAAATTCAGGGAAATCGAGTCCCTGGTTGGGAAAGTCACTTTGCTCCCTTTCCACCAGGTCACCTTTTGAGTGCCCACCATCTGAGCTTAGCCTGTCACGAGCCATTAACCATCAGGAAGAGCCAGCTGCCCATCTCAGAGAGGAAGCAGGACCTCAGGAGTGAAGAAAGGACAGTCAAGGGCAAAGGTTCCAGGAGACAGAAGGCAAAACTGAGGAAAGCTAAGAATGGCCTAAGTTGAGGTCTAGGGTTAATCAGATGAAAATATAGACACAGGATACAGATGGCATCCCAGGAGGCAAAGGAGAGTTTGGCACTCTAGGAGTAAATTAGCAAAGAAAAATTATATGCCCAGACCAGCCAGGGATTTGGCTCAGTGGCATAAGTGCCTGTCTGGCAAGCATGAGGTTGTGAGTTCAATCCCTGGTACCAAAAACAAAACAAAACAATATGCCCAGACCAAGAAATACTGCCCAATGTTGGTTCAGATATTGAAAGCTATCAACACACAATCCCAGCTCTTTTTAGCTAGATTCTCAGATCAAATATATTGGCCCATCCAACTTGCAATTTCACATACAAGTTTCATTTGATCCCAAATCAGCTTCCAGAGGTACTATATTTTAAAAATCTGAAACTTTTAAATGCTGATAGGATACCACAAGTAGAAAATTCCACCCTGAAAAAGTTTATTTCACACACAAAATTATTTAAAATACCATATAAGTTACCTCTGGGTTATATGTATAAGAAATAAAACATAAGGGCAGGCAGGTATGGTGGCACACACCTATAACCCCAGCACTTGGGAGGCTGAGGCAGGGGGATCATTGTGAGTTGAAGGCCAGCCTGGGCTACAAAGTGAGTTAAAACCAGTCTGAATGCCACGGCAAAATCTCATCTCAATAAAGACAAAAATAAAGAAATAAAATATAAATGTGGGGATGGGGATTTAGCTCAGTGGCATAAGCACTTGCCTGTTAAGTGCAAGGTCATGAGTTTGATCCCCAGTACCAGTATGTATATATATATATATAAAAATTGTATATATATGTAAAAATTTTGTGTTCAAAACCAGGCCCCATTTCCCAAGGTATCTCATTCTGGATATGTGGATATTCCAAAAAAAATTTTTAAAAACCCTGAAATTTGAAACACTTCTGGTTAGAAGCATTTCAAATAAGAGATACACAATCTGTACTCTACAGCCCACATAACAGAGGAGGTAGCAGCTGAGAGAGGTGAAGAGTGCACCCACACAAGTAGGAACATGCAGTACTAGCACCTCCTCCACTTAGTGCCAGAGTTCGCCCTCAACCTCTGTATCACTATGCCGTTTGCCCCACCCACAAATATCGGAATGGTAAGTCATTTCATTGCTAGCCCCAAATCCTGTTTCCTCAACATTTATACCAGGAAATGTCTGTAACAGCAACTATGCCTTCTGCATGGTATTTATATCTAATATGCCCTTGTTCCCATTTTCCACTGGGGAAAGTGAAGCTCAGAGAGAAGTAACTTGACCTTATCAGCCAGAAACTCAGGGTGCCGCTACAGATCTGAGGCCAGGGACTGTCCCTGAAGAACAGGCCAAGGGCCCACCCCTCCACTCTAAGAACCCCCACCTGCACTGTTTCTCCATTGGTCAGGGAAAGAGAAATCTCAGAAGTAGAAGGCTGGGTTGCTGAGACCCCATTCCCGTGGCCCCTCAGGGCTGCCCTGTGACACTCTCTGAGCTCTAACATCTTAGTGGGCCTCTGCAGCTCAGGCTCTCACCCCAGGAGTGACAGAGGAAACTGCAGGATGTGACTTCTTCACCCAAGGCTCTATTCGGCAGTCCAGTGTTCTCGCTGTGCTTCTGGGGAGTCCTCGATGGCCTTCCTTTGGGGACGCAGGGCGCAGGGAATGGATGCTGGGCACAAGGGGTGAGGGGCGGTGGTCTAAGACCTTCCTGGCCTGGAGGAATCTGATAGGCCAGACTCACAGCGTCCCGGGACCTGTTAGGAAGAAGGGGCGGTCTGCAGTTTTTGAAGTCGTTGGTCTGGGTTACGGAGGGCAGGGAGACTCAGAAAGAAGCACTAAGACCAATCTACTCTCTCCTCGCAACACACACACCATTGCTCTACAGAATTCACTCTCCAGACTCGCAGGGAGGCGCGCCACGCTGTCACTAACTCAGAAAGAAGGAAGGGTTGGTCTGGATAGAGGTCCCATCCGAGCTTCAGACTCCAAAGCCCACGGTCCGGGTCTCCACCGCAACCAGAGCCCGCCCCCTAGGTTTTGAGCTGCAAAATGGGGGCGGAGCCACGCTAGGGCGCGGTGCGGTCCCAGAGAGATCCGGAACCTTGGTGCGAGCTGAGCATGCTGCAGCCCGGAGGCTCTGGGGCAATGGCCCGGTCAGCGCGCCTGCCCGATGCCGGAAGTGAGATTTTCAGAGGCGCCACCGGGAGTTGCCACGTCTGATACCCAAAGTCGCCGCCGCTGCCGCTATGGTAAGTGTTGCGGCTGGGATATCGAGCCGGGTTCGTTCAGTTCCACTCGACCGCGTTGAGTTTGAGGTGCTCTGGCCCGATCCTGCGACCCTTGGCCGGGATGAGGCCGCAGAGCCTCCGAGACTAAGGCCGCGCCGCTGCCGGCCCCCTGCGTGTCCCTGTCGCGTCCTTGTCTCCACGGCTGGGCAGCGCCAGGGACGCCGGAGGAGCTGTGTCCCGAGCCTACGGCTACTTCGGAGGATGGCAGTGATATTCGGGTGTCCTTCTCCATTCTCTTCCACATCCTGCTTCCAGCAGAAACCGACTGGGGTTCCCGGGGTGACCTCAAAACGCTGACGGAAGGACAAGCTGGATGATTTTGAGGACGGGGTCCCGGGCTTTCCCATTTAGTGTATCCGCAGCGTAAGTTCGCTCCACGCTGACTCACTGAGTGAATAAATGAGAACTAATCGATAAAAGCTTCAAGACTGGATTTGCCGCAGCTTAGTAAATGTGTGCTCCTAAGAAACGGGGATGCCTCACCACCAGTTCGAGAAAAACTGTGTGAATCTAGAAGTCAGAGTCGTGGCTTTAATTCTTACTCTTTGGGCAGCGAGATGTTAAATTGCCCTCCACTTTGGACCTCTGATTCCGCTGCCTAATAGATTTGGGACTCTGCGCCATAATCAATTAGTTCTAAATTAATTTCATGTGATCCAGAAGAGGCGACTTCAAGTGCTACTGCTTGGTATTTAACTATGACCTAATAAACGCAGAGGTTTGGGCAGAGATATACTTCCACTCCTTAGTCGATCAGGTGGCTGTGATTGACTCTGCCCTTGGTACCTCCCAGCATGTGAAAGCACTTTGTAACTTGGCCAGCTTGAAGAGACACTTCTTCCTTTCTTGCCTTTGCAGACCTGGGGTCCCACTTGTGAAGTCTAGAATTTGCTGAGAGAGAAACTTTTCCACCTCCTCAGCTGCTTTGCCATCTTTGCCTACTTTCCCAGGGGCCACCTTTCTGAAAAGTTAAGTTGTGCTTTATACTGCAGGATTTGCACTAGGAAATATGAGATGCAGGTTGAGAGAAGTTGTAAGAAATGTCACAAATGTAATCTCAGCACTCTGAGAGGCAGAGGCATGAGGAACTGATCCATTGAATGACTTGTTAAAATTATTTGAAAACTTGCATGAAAGCAGAATAACATATAGGTAACATACAGGTACCCACTTATGCTGTTTATTTACTACTACAGACTTAATACTTAACCACAAAGAGAAATAGTCACTTCTGAGGGTGATTCTGGGCGAATTTTGTTTTTCCAGTTTCCCATAAGGTAAAGGTTACAGTGAATGTACTTTTTATTATTGAAAAGAAAATAATGTAAAAATAAATTACTAAATAAAAAGAATAGAGGTGTAGCTCAACAATAGAACACTTGCCTAGCATGTGTGAAGCACTGGGTACAGTACCCAGTAAGCAAAGTGGGGAGGGGGTAAGGGCAGGAAGGGAAAGGAGGTCAAGGACCAAGCAAGAAGTAGGAGCAGCCTCAAGAGAAATTTGCATTAGGCTTAGATAACCCTGTAATGCATAAATTGCCTGGGATATCAGAGGTTCCATCATCTGGGAAGGGCACATCAGCACTAGCTCTCTCCAGATCCTCCTTCCCCTTTGTGAACAGCCAGGACTGCTTGTTGTTACCCAGTGCCCCCATTTATATCATGCTGTCACATTTCTCCTCTCTACCTGTGCCAATAGACCTCGGGCCTTGGCAGATTCCCCTTGGGCCATCTGGCAGACTCCTCCTTGTCTAAGGCCATTTGTATCTAACACCACCACCACCACTGAGCTGCAGTGGATGTAAACTATGTTAAAGGATTGACTTTGCCATCTTACAATTATTTATGTACAGGCTTCTCAGAGGCAAGAAGTGCAGCCATTGGCACAGTCCTCAGCAAAAGCAAGGCCCTTGGAGTGTGTGCTGTACTGAATGATTGACCAAAAATACGCAGGAATTTCAGAGCCAGGATTGGTAGTGCACACCTGTAATACCAGCACTTAAGAGGCTGGAACAGGAGGATTGCTATGAGTTTGAGGCCAGCCCGGGTGACACAATGAGTTCAAGGGCAACCTGAACTACATAATGAGACCCTGTCTCAAAAAAAAAAAAATTTTTAGAAGTAGTTATAGATCTAATGAGATGATTGTATTCTATCACTAACTGTAACATCTTTGGTTCTAGGTGTCTGTAATTAACACCGTGGACACCTCCCATGAAGACATGATTGTAAGTATTCACTTAGGCCTTCAAGGGCTTTAGACATAGGCATTTCCATGGGAATTAAGCAGTTTGGGCTTCTCATTACCACTTTCTACTAATCATTCATGAATCTGGGTGTGGCAGTAGTTGCCAGTCAGACTGTAACCTCAAGGGTGTGGTCATTCTCCCAGCAGTGTTTTGTGAGTTGGCAAGGTTACCACAGTCTGGTCACACTGCTGAGGGCAGCCTCAGAATGGTTTGTAATACCATAATCTGCTCTGGCTGACAGGGCACAGAATTTTACAGCATTCTTCCTACCTGTCTTTCTCCTCTTGTCATTTCTTAGCCCCATTGGAAGGGGGTTAAAAATGAAATCATAGGAAGTTGCCCCGATAAAAAGTCCAAGAACACCCACAGTAAAAGCCCACAGCTAGACAAAGCCCCAGAACCACGAGTTTCTCAGGTTATTTCCTAGGGCCAGATATACAGGTCTCAGTGTGGGAAGTTAGGACCTTCAGGAGACAGTGCAGAGGTTACTGTCTCTATCAGGAAAAGCAGACTGCTTATGTGGACCATCACAGGCAGGGCAGCCTTTGAGCAACACCCAGGGCAGTTGACAGCGTTCCACACTAGGGTTCCTGCCCTATGGCTTGTCCAACAACAGTTGCTTTTAGTTTCTCAATTGTCTGGTGTCAGAGTCACCTTTGTGGCTTGGTTTCTCTCATGTGCAGTTTAATTACAAGGACATGGCTCCTTAGAGCTGGTGTCACACTGTGGACGAAAAGGTCCAGTCTGAGACTTTTTAGGCAATATCTTCCCTTTTGTGAGTCTCAGTTTCCTTATGGAAAAAATAATATGCCAACTACCTGCATAGATTTGATTTGACAAGCAGGTAAGGCAAAATAATAATTAGAAATATTTTCATGCTTGCTGGGTGTAGTGGCACACACCTGTAATTCTAGAACTTGGGAGGCCAAGGCAGGAGGATCACTGAGTTCAAGGCCAGCCTGGGTTACAGAGTGAGACCCTATCTCCAAAAAAAAAAAAGGGAAGCTCAAGGAAGGTGAGCTATTTTCAAAGGTTGTCCAGCAGATATGCTACAGAGATAGGATTTACATCTCTGGGGTACTCTGCCCTATTTCCTCCCACAGTATGACAGAGAATGGAGAAGAGCTTGAGAAATCACCTACTCTGCCTGCTTCCAAGAAGACAAGGTCTGGTACAGTGAGGGGACTGACTTCCAAGGAAGAATCAGAACATTTTCCTTAGGTAGGGAGTAAGAAAGGAACACTGAGGTGGATATAATGAAATGCTTCCTTAGAAAGGTGATATTTGCTCCTGGTGAGCACAGAAATGATAATTGTTCTGAAACTTCCACAGTGGGACAGCCAGGAAAGTGGCGTCTCTTTTTCTAGGCAGAGCCAGCAAGCAGCAGGAGTGAAGCTGTTTGGGGACAGTAGGCCTAATGCTTCCATGGAACCATTGCCCAGATGGGCAAGGAACTGTAGGCAAGTGCCAGCCCACACTCTGGAATTCAGTCAGCATCCAGGCATTCAAGTCTTGAGTGGGGGGACTTGTGCACCTAAGGCCTTGTTTCCCTTGGGTGGGGAGTCTGGTACCCTGAGCACCTTACTAGGAAAAAGGCTCAACAGGAATCCAGGAACAAAGGACCGGGGGCCAAGGGAGGAGAATAAAACCCAGACATCTGAGTGGAACCGTGAGTACAGGCTTGAGATACATCACGGAGCACCTGATCAGGGCCAGCAGGCAGTCTGAGGCCTGCTATCAGTCGTTAGCTTCAGGCCTGGAGCTGAGCTGAACCTCAGGATATCTTCTCAGTCTGTCGAGCACCTCAGGGCAGGGTGAGGATGGTGGAAAAGGGCACATAGGCTAATCTTTTCTCCAGTACCCACCAGGGTAGGGAAGGGACTTTCCTTGGAGTAAAGGGTCTGCAAAGCCAGCCAGATGTGGTGTAGCTTGTCCCTTTCAGGAAGATGTGAGACTTTGGACCGGGGATGTAGCTCAGTGGTATAAGTGCCTAACTGGCAAGTGTGAGGTTGTGAGTTCGATCCCCAGTACCAAAAAAAAAAAAGGTTTTAGCTTGCTAGCTTCTTGCCTAGTGGTGATGATTCTTTGAGATCAAATTGTTGAAAGTGGGTGTTGGTCCAAACTAGACTCCAGCAGCTTGCCTTCACCCACCCTACTGCCCAGCCTGCAGGCTTCCTGAGCTGTCCTTCCTTTGTAGCACGATGCCCAGATGGATTACTATGGCACTCGCCTGGCCACCTGCTCCTCAGACAGGTCCGTCAAAATCTTCGATGTGCACAATGGAGGGCAGATCCTCATTGCAGACCTCAGGGGGTAAGTGTCAGCAAGGAGGGTCCCTGGGAATGGTATGGCTTCGCAGGCCCTCCACAAGCATGAGCAGAAAGGATGAACACACAGTCACAGCATCCTCGTGTGTAGGGATGCTATCCTCAGAGATGTCCCCAGGGTGACACTGGGCGCCCCAGGCAGGAACACTGGCTCAGCCTCCCATATTCTCATTCTAACCGGATAAGACTGCCAACTCCTGACAGGGTACATTGTCCCCAGGCAGCCTTCACTGTGGGCAGCTTCTGCTTCATTTAAAAGTAGTAAACAAAAAAAGTAGTAAACAGTACCATTTTGTGCATGTTCAGTCAGTGTGATCTAAAATGTCAATTAATGTCAGATGTGGTGGTGCACATCCCAGCACTTGGGAGCTGAGCAAGATCACCTCACATTCAAGGCCAGCCTGGACTACATAGTGAGACTCTTATCTCAAAAAAAAAAAAAAAAAAAAAATTGAACTATCACAAGTGTTAAATAAGAATGTCAGAATTGTTTTGTAAATCCTGTTGTTCTACGTATTTGTACATGGCAGATATCAGATGGCTATTTACAGATGTTTGGCCCACACTTCTCCCACTAAGGTTCTAGCTCTTATTTATGGCCATCCCTCTATTGTATACCCTCAGTTCACTGGCTCTCACACAGCTGTGGCATTTTTCTCTGAGATCCATGGGTCTCCAAGGTTCTGTAGATAGAATTCTGCTTGGTGAGCTGGGGAAGGGGAAAAACAATCACTTGTTTATTTTTAGTGACTATATTTAGCATTGCCTTCAATTTTGGAGGAAGGCCAAAAGCCATAATAGCATTTGTAGTAACTATCATTTTTTTCACCAAATGCTTGCATTTTTCATCAGTCATTATAACTTAGAGGGGCTGGGAATGTAGCTTAGCAGCCTGCCTAGCAAGCGCAAGGTCATGAATTCGATTCCCCTCATTATAAAGAATCATTATAACTTAGAATATCATTTATGCTCATCAAATGACTTTGAAATTGCAGAAATTAGACCTGCCACTAGAGTTTCTGCTTGAGGCATTAGCATTAGAAGCACATGTATCACTAGCTTATACATTTTTTATACATTTTGGTAACTGCATTTCAGGATAATAGGATTTTCTTTGTAAATCTAGTTCTGTACTTCATGCATTACCCTGAGAAGGGGTTGATGACTTTAACCAGACCACACAAGATAATAAGAAGGTGCTCAGCATGTGTTCAGCTGAATTAAAACAGAAACTGAGTCAGTGTCCGTGTGGGGAAATGGGCCATGAGGTTCCCTCTTCTGAGTGCCAAGGATCAAGACACTGAAGAATCAGACACTGTGTCTTCCTTCAAGAGCCCCAGCTGAACAGTGGCCCTGGGTGGGCTTAGTGGTTCTTAATTACTTTCTTGTTGCTGCTACCCTAAGTTAGAGGAGGAAAGGTTTATTTTTGTAAACATTTCAGTCCAGTCAGCTGTCTCCAAGGTAGGACAGCATGGCAGAGAAAAAACAGTCTGTGGCAGAGTAGGCAGGAAGCATCCTTTTTCTTTTTATCCCACACAGGCTAAATCTTATTGGTTGGTGCCACACACACATGTAGGGTGGGCCTTCCATTATTCATACCCAGAACTACACTAAGTCAACCAGTGGGCAGGTCTAATTATCACACACCATTAATCCATATTCACACCCTAGATCCAAACACCTCTGAAAAGCCCCACCTATGGGTGGCATGAGCTTTGGAGGGACATCTAGACACAAGCCACAGTACTGATCCTCTGCTCTGTTTTTTCTTGTGTTCAAAAGATGCGAAATACTGGAGGGATAAAAAAGTCACACCCGGGCTGGGGATTTAGCTCAGCGGTATAAGCATCTGCCTTGCAAGTGTGTGTTCATGAGTTCGATCCCTGGTACTGATAAAAAAAAAAATGACACCCTTTTGCCTCAGTTTTAACTATGATGGTATTGCCTGTGAGTCTGCTCAGTTTCATCAACAGCTCCTTTATAAGCACTGTTGTCCCCCCAGAGGGAAGTGGCTGGAGCCCTAGAGCCACAGAGTAAACAAGGGGCAGCCGGACAGCTAACAGACTGAGTGGGTTTTTCCTTCTTTTTTGTTTTGTTTTGTTTTTTGGAATCCAGTATCGAACTCATGACCTCGCGCTTGCCAGGCAGATGTGTAAGCCACTGAGCTAAATCCCTGGCCCGGGTTTTTTCTTCTTGTACTAAGCATTTTTCTAAGTTCTATACATGAGTTTCCACATTTAACCCTCATGACTATGCAGTGAAAGAAGTCTTAGTGACCACTCCACTTTCACATGAAGAGACAAATATAGAGAAGATACCACCCTGGCCTAAGCCATGAGCTCAAGACTGGCAATGGGAGCCTGCACCCACCGCCACCATGCCACACTGCCCCTTGTTGGCTGAGGCACACACCCTTCCCTGGCTAGCCAGATGATGCCTGTAGAAGGCCTCACAGTGTGTGCTCAGACGGTACCTGTCAGCGGAAGGGAGCAGAAGGGAAGGGAAAGACGTGCCTTTGGGCAGATGAAAGGCAGGAGGAAATAGACACTGCCTGCTCAGAGAGTTGGCCTTCTGGCAAGATTATATCTTGCAGTTCAGCTTGCTGGTGATTACTGAGTGCAAGCCGCTCTAAGCTCTCCCCTGACAAGCAGCTGCTGAGAAGAGAGAAAAGGCAGTACTGGCTGCAGTGGGACAGATGAGGTTCCATCTGGCTGGCACGGGCTCTGACTTGAGCGTTGGGACTCTTAGGCTCTAACCTCGTTTACTGAGCCTCTTATAGCCCCAGTCCAATAGATGCCCATTCACAGGGACATGTGTAACTCTCCCTTTTGAAATTAGGTGGACTTTATTTCCCCCTGCCAGGAAAGCCATTCAATCCTGTCCAAAACTGCTTAGTAGAGGTTCCCATGGCCCCTGAATAGCCTGTCCCCTCCCTTTGCAGTCACGAGGGTCCTGTGTGGCAGGTGGCCTGGGCCCACCCCATGTATGGCAGTATCCTGGCATCGTGCTCCTATGACCGGAAAGTCATCATCTGGAAAGAGGAGAATGGCACCTGGGAGAAGACCCATGAGCACTCGGGGCATGACTCCTCAGGTACGCTGAGCGGTTGGTTGGGCTCTATCCTGCCCTCGCCCTGGTTCCCTTCCCTCTGTCCTGCTGCAGCTGTGTCCCTGGGCTGTGGTTGGCTTCCTGCTAGTCTTCACAGTTGAGGTGTAACCTGAGAAACCCCACAACACAGCAAGTTTTTTAGATTATTAATTTTAAGTACCAGCCTTTAGTCTCAGGTTGTTATCCTTCCTCGTTTTGTTAAGGTAGTAGAGTTTACAAGATGATACTTGTGTGTAATAGGGATTTTTCTAATATCTTTAATTGAAAAGTTACAGCTGCCCCTGATGGTCCCTGCAGTTCTCCTAGGATATAGCTCAGCTGCATGGTGCCTGTCTGGCAGGAGTGAGGTCTGAGTTCAATTCCCAGTCCACCCCCAAAATAAATAAAAGAAAACAACTTTCAGCAGGAACTTAGCAAAATGATCTGTCTGCAGCTCTGACCCTGTGCCCCTTTCACCCCCTGTACCCCCTGCTCACTGTGCATCCTGCATCCTACAGTAAATTCTGTGTGCTGGGCCCCTCATGACTATGGCCTGATCCTGGCCTGCGGGAGCTCGGATGGGGCCATCTCCCTGCTGACCTACACAGGTGAAGGCCAGTGGGAAGTGAAGAAGATCAACAATGCTCACACTGTAAGTCCAGCTCCTGCCTCCCTGCAGGGTATGGTCCTATCACCTGGCACCAGTCTCCTGTGGGATGGGTGGTGGGGGTACTGCAGGGCAGTGGGCCAGGAGTGGCAGCAGAGAAGATGTGCTGAGCCTCTGATCTAGAGCCTGCAGCTGCCCCAGTCTCCTTTAGCCCAGAGCAAGGGCTGGTGCAGGACAAGGAGAGTTGGCTGTGCAAAGGGACAGTTACACTTCAGGGCAGCATGCCCTACCATAGTCACTGGGGCCCCTGGAGCCAAGTGGCACTACAGAAAGCATCACCAGAATTTAGTTCTCTGTGCTCCTGGTCATTGGGCCTTAAGGTTCACACAGTCCAGAAAACCTTCTGGGGAGTGGGGAAAACAGATTGTTGAGTCTCTACTGTGTGTCTTATAGTTCTCACAAACATTTGTGAATGAAAGAAGGTACCAGCAAATTACAGATTTTCAAGGCTTGCCTTGTCATAGTACATATTAGTGCTCATTCCTAATGGCTGGATAATACTACATTTGGAATACAGTGTATGCATCACATTCATTCATCCGTCAGGTAACAAATACTTTCAGGAGTTGTGAGTAACTATGCTATAAGCTTAAGTCATATGATAATTCTGTGTCTAACTTTCTGAGAAACTACTAAACAATTTTGCAAAGTAACTGCACATTTTAACATATCCAGCCCTGTTTGGGGTTCTAATTTCTCTACATCTTGCCAATACCTGTCTTTTTGATTATAGCTGTCCTTGAGGGTATGGAGTAGTAGCTCATTGTGGTTTTATTTTATTTTATTTTTGCTAATCAAAGGCGATGCTTTTGGTTATTTGCACATCTTTAGAAAAATAGGAGAGATTGTGACCTCTCCTATACCAGGTGAATACAAGGGGCCATGGTGAGAAAGATTGAAGTGTGACAGCCAGGACTTGCTTCTAGAACAGAGCTCTTTGCTAGGATGGATAGATGGTCGGGGTGAAATCAAAATGGAGCTGCTAGAGACATGGGTGGGAGAGAAGCTTAGACCAGGCCAGGGAGGAGGCAGAGCCAGAAGCTTCTGAGCATGAACTGCCATCTCACAAAACAAAGAGTTCTCAGCTCAGAAAGGCTTGTCTTGCCTTACTTGATTAGGAAAACTACTTCCACATAACCTCACCTAAAGTAGAAAAATAGGTCAGAGTTGTAGCTCAGTGGTCAGGGCCCTTGGTTCCATCCATAATGTCGCAAGAAAAACAAAAAAGAATTGCATGTATAAAATGCTTAAGGAAAGAAAGTGCCAACCACATGTCCATCAACAGGTAGACAGATGAAGACATGGCAGTGTGTCCGTACTGGAGAAATGCTACACAGCAATGAAAAGAAACAGCTGTTGATCCACACAAGATGGATATATTTTAAAATAATCGTGCTGAGTGAACAAAAACCAAGAAAACAAAAAGCACATACTGTCGATTCTATTGCTTTAAAATTCTAGAAAATGCAAGCTAATCTATAGTGAGCAGATCTGTGGTTGCCCACTATGGAGGCTACAGGACTGAGAGGTTAAGTTCAATGGGAAAGAAGGAAACCTTTGGCGTGCTGCATATGTTCGTTATCTTGATTCTGCTGTGGTTTTATAAGGCATATCTGTGTCAGAATTTATCAAACCATGCACTTTTATGTGCAGTTAAAGTGGATTATGGAGCCCAGCAAGGTGGCGCATGCCTGTAATCCCAGCACTCAGGAGGCCAAAGCAGGAGGATTGCTGTGAGTTTGAGGCCAGCCTGAATTACATAGCAAGATCTGTCACAAAAAAGACCAAAAGAAATAAAAATAGATTATGCTGTCTCAAAGCTGTGACTGTTACTCTGGATGGTCAGTCTGACTGGATTAGGAGACTCCTGAGAGATGGCTGGGTGGTAAAAGCACTAACCTCTCTGGTTCATCAGCTGAATGGGCTACTGGGAGGGGAGGCTGGTTGGAAGAAGTGGGTCACAGGGGTGTGACTTTGGGGTCTGTATCTGTTCCCTGGCCTCTGCCCCCCCAGACCCTTGCCCCTGTGCTTTGTTTCCCAGCCACCGTGATCATGAGCAGCTTTACCCTGACAGGCCCTTCACTCAGCCTTGGTACCAGCTGGTCCCTCACAGTATATTCTGTCCCAGAGATGAAAAGCTGACTAACACAAAGCCATTTTTAAAATTTACTTAGGAGCATAAAGGACACAAACTTCTGTCAGTACACAAGAAGTCAGAACTGTTTGTATCCTGAGGTATCTACTAGAGAAAAAGATTTGGACAACAAAAATGACAAGACAAACTTCAACAGCTTTTTGTGTGTGTGTGTGTGTATGTGTGTGTGTGTGTGTGTACCGGGGATCGAACTCATGACTACACACTTGCAAGATAGGCGTTTATGCCGCTGAGCTAAATCCCCAGCCCCAAATGCAGTAGCTTTTGAAGGATCACGCTGAGTCGTGAGTCTCAAGACCTTAGAGGAGCGTGGAGGGCAGAGTGCACCAGCAGAGCAGAGAGGGGACCCTGGTCAGAGAGAGCAGGTGCCTTCCCAGGAAAGCTGTAAGGGAGATTGGAACAGCTACAAACTGGGAAATGGGAACATTCCTCCCCTTTTGCGGGGAAGGGGTTGGGATTGAACCCAGAGCCTTTGCACCCAGCTGTAGTCCCAGTTCTTTTTTATTTTTATTTCAAGATAAGGGTTATAAAATTTAAAAAAATAAAATTAGAAAAAAAAAGGGCTAAGTTGTCCAGGCTGGGCTTGAACTTGACAGTTCTCCTGTCTCAGCCTGCAGAGTACTAGGATTATAGGCGTGTGCCACGCTGTAGTGTCTAGGGATGCATGTTCGAGGGACAAAGCCAGGCAGGGAAGGAAGGGACGGGTGAAAAGTCTGGGTATTGGGAGATGAAGGTCTGTGTTAGGACAAGACCCATGAGATCTTCTCAGGTAGGAGGCCTTATTTGAGGTGGCTACAGGAGTGTTTGGAATAATGTCTTAAGCTGTATTTTCAGTGGCTTTCTAATGATTTTTTTTTAATTTCTCTTTAAATAGGCCTGAATTTGCCCTCCTTTCAGATATTTGAAAAAGTAATGTTTGTGTTCCAGTTGCTTCTCTCAAAGTGCACCTTGCAGAGCTGGGCCTCATGAGGCAGAGTTGTCAGTGGCTAGAGAAATGTGACCATGTCACCATGTGTCCCCTCTTTGCAGATCGGCTGCAATGCTGTCAGCTGGGCCCCTGCTGTTGTACCTGGAAGCCTCATAGACCAGCCATCAGGGCAGAAACCCAACTACATCAAGAAGTTTGCTTCTGGTGGCTGTGACAACCTCATCAAACTATGGAAGTAAGTGGGCTCTGCAGATTCTTCAAGGGAAGCCTTCTGCCCTCTGCCTGCCACCACTGAAAAAAAGAAAGATCACCATCCTCCTCCTTGCCAGTAAAACAGTATTTATGATCTGCAAGGTCATCCTTTAGGACAATAAAAAGCCTACCCTTTTTTCCACCACTCATGTTCACCTGATGGCCAGCTGTTGGAGCTGGGGAGAAAAAGAGTGCTTTCCCAAGGGTCTGCACAGCTGGGTGGACTGCATGAAGTAGGAAGCTGGGACTTCTGCCCCAGCCCAGCCAATGTGTGGGAAGAGAGACAGCATGGGCCTCTGGTTCTCCCTCTGGTTCCAGGGAGGATGAGGACGGCCAGTGGAAGGAGGACCAGAAGTTGGAGGCACACAGTGACTGGGTTCGAGATGTGGCCTGGGCCCCCTCCATCGGCCTGCCCACCAGCACCATCGCCAGCTGCTCCCAGGTCAGCACACCCCCGCCAGTGCACACATCCTGTTGTCAGTGAGTCCTATCACTTTCCAGATGGGTGAAACAGTCTTGGGAGTGGGGAGCAGCAGGCTTGGGGACCAGCATGGCAACAAAAGGATCACCAGGGCAGGTCCTCATACAGTGAGGGCTTGTCTGAAGCTGCAGAGGCTGCCCCTGACCTTGGCATGGGTAGGGGTGGGACCTGTCTACCCAGCCACCCTTCCCAGGCAGGCCATGCAGAGCAGCTTTCACCTGGGCCCCTCATTCCAAACTGTATCACCAGGTAGCTTCTCTACCATTAGAATCTTTTATTTGGTCCCAGATTTTTATGATGTTTCTTCTTTTACTTGTCCCCTTGTGTTTTCTGAGGTTGGCTTTTAGAAAGCTGTGCTAATCAGATGAGAACATAAACAGGCAGGAGCAGAACCCCAAGGAAATGAGGTTAGCAGTTCCAAGTCTGTAGCTGAGGCTATGGCAAGTGAAGGCACCTGGTACCGGGACAGGGACCGAAGTGAGGCTGCTGGGCCGGATGCGGGCTATCTGCTGAGAGCTGCTGGTTCCTTGGCCTGGACTCACCCACCCTCCTCACTGAAGATGCAGTGAGGTTCCAGAGGGGAGGGTCCTGCCCCATCCCAACCCCGGCCTGTCTTCCAGGATGGCCGAGTGTTCATCTGGACCTGTGAGGATACCTCGGGCAACGCGTGGTCGCCTAAGCTGTTGCACAAGTTCAGCGATGTGGTGTGGCACGTAAGCTGGTCCATCACTGCCAACATCCTCGCTGTCTCAGGTGGAGACAACAAGGTACAGCTCTCCTGCAGCGCCCAGGGCAGCGGTCACAAACCTGTGGCAGCGCACCTCAGCAGGCATGCACAGCCCTTTCTGTCACCTCAGCAGCTAACACCACAGTTCTTTTTTCTAAGCTAAAGCCTCAGTACTTGGGTTTAATTTCAGAGTTAACACTTGCAATAAGGAAGTGGGTCTTGGGTGGCAGTTTAGGCACTTGTCTCTAAAAGGTTTGTCATCACTGGGCTAGTGGGCCAGGCCTGTTGCTCTGCCCTACTCTATAGGTCTGTAGTCAGTACAGAGTCCTTCCGAGGACTGTTTGGAGCACATCTCTACATCACAGCACTCGGCACCCAGGAAGAAGCTGTCAGGGGTGGTGTGACCCAGTGAGGGGCCAGCAGCCCATCACCCTAGTCATCAGGCTGCCTCTTCTCCATGGGGATGTTTAATTCTGCAAAAAAAGCAAATATATAGATAATAAAACGTCTAAACAAAAGGGAGACCATTGAGGGTTTTGTCAAAACATTTAAGAGGCACATTTAAAAAAATCAGTTCTGTGCATACCTGTATACATCCCAGCACTTGGGAGACTGAGGCAGGAGGATCACTGGGAGTCTGAAAGTTAAAAAATTGGTACACCAGCATTTCTTACGCACCTAACGTGTGCTGCAAGGTGCACAGAAAGTGTAAGACACAACCATAACAGTGATGAGGCAGGACAGGGCAGTGCAGCCGGGGGTCCCAGGTTCCCAAGGGAACACCAGCAGGCCCGCCCCGGATCAGTGCACAGCACAGGCAGCTTCCCCTATGCAGACAGCTTTTTTCCTTTTAGTTTCGTTTTTGTTTTGTTAACAGTACTGAGGATTGAGTCCAGTGCCTTCACCCTGAGTTGTATCCCCAACCTTTTGGTTTTTTTGTTGGTTTGTTTTTGATTTTTTCAGCAGTGGGGGCTAAACCTAGGCCTTCACACTGGGCTACATCTTCAGGCTTTTCTTTTTATTTTCTGAGAGTCTCATTAGATCTCTAAGTTGCCCAGACCAGGCCCTAACTTGCAAATCTTCCTGCCTCAGCCTCCCAGCATGTAGGATTACAGGTGTGTACCACCACACCCATGTGTCTTTTTTTTTTAATTGTAAAAATATGCGTAAGATTTATCACTTAAAATACAGTTCTTGGAGCTGGGGATTTAGCTCAGCAGCATAAGCACCTGCCTTGCAACCACACAGTTGTGAGTTCGATCCCTGGTACTGATTAAAAAAAAACAAAACAGTTCTTTAGTTGTGCACTTGGTTTCAGTCAAACTGAAACCACACCCATGAAGTAGCTCTCCACCCACTGACACCCCAGTCTACGTTCTGCCTCAGTGACTAAACAGGGGTCTCATAGCAGTAGAGTTACCACCCAGAATGTGTCCTTTAGTGCTGTGTCCCATTGCACATAGCACAGTGTCCTTGAGGTCCACCCATCGGAGTCCCCTTCCCTCATCTTCAGAACTGAGGACTGAGCCCAGGCGCACTCTGTACTGAGCCTCCCCCCACACCTTTGAGACAGGGTCCCATCAAGCTACTCGGCTGAACTCATTGTGATCTGTCATCCTCCTGTCTCGGCCTCCCTCAGTGCTGGCATTGCAGGTGTGCACCACCACACCTGGCTGTTGTTGTTTAAAGATGAGTAATACACAGTCTGTCCACTGACAGATACGTGAGTCATTTTCACCAACCTGAACTCTGAGCAGCACTGCTGTGGATGAATGTGCAGTTAGTGGGGTCTCTGACAGAACCCTTACACTCAGCTTTCCTGCCCCAGGACCCTCCCATCTGCAGTGCTTCCAAAAGATCAGGCCGGCCCCACTACAGGGCCATAAAACGTCCTGCAAAGGACAGTCAGTCTCCTCCACTTCCAGGCCGAGCCTGAGTCAGGTCCGGAACTGAGGTTTACAGCAACCAGGATAAGGCAGGGACCCAGCTGTGCTCCCACAGGCCTCCAGCAAGTCCTCCCAGGGCACCAGGCTGTGCAGAGCTGTGGGTTGGGACTGATAAGGAGCTGGGTTTTTTGGATGTAGATTTTTGTTTTTTTTAATGTGATCTAAATTTTCATCTCCAGGGAGAAACCTTTTTCAGTTCTCCACCATTTCTTCCACATTTGACCCCAGGATTGTGTAGTGATTGACCTGTGTCTTCCTGGACCACAGCAGCTCTCAAACCTTAGCATTAAAACTTTGAGAGAGAGAGAGAGAGAGAGAGAGAGAGACACACACACACACCCCACCCCAGCTGCTAAGGCAGCTGGTCAACCCAAGGCCTTGGTCTGTCTTGATCAGAGAACCCTATTCTTGGCCAGCCTACATCTGTCACTGTCAGTTTTGGTTAAAGCAGCATCAAATGTTTATATCACCCTTTGTGGCTGTAACTACTACTTAGATGATTATTATTATTATTATTATTTGTCTTTTTTTGGAGGGGGTTGATCTCTCTGTCTCTGTCTGTCTGTCTGTCTCTTTTTGGTACCAGCAGTCGAACTCTGAACCTTGCAATTGCCAGGCAGGCCCATTTTCTTTTTTAGACAGTCTCTCAATGTGTAATGTAAGCTAGTCTGGAGCTCACTATGTAGCCCAGTGATCCTCCTGCCTCAGTCTTATAAGTCCTGGAATTCCAGGTGTGCACCACGACACCCAACAGTTAATTTTCAGATGTTTACTAGTCCATGTTTTGTGGTGTCTAATGCATTGTGGGGAATTGGTTCATGTATGTAATACATCTTAATTCTTTCTATGTCCCCTTCCCCCCACTCCCTCCCTGCATCCTCCATCTCCTGGTCCCCTTCCCATTTGCAAAAGATCTGTCTCCATTTAAATCTGTTTTTATTCTTCTACCAGTATTTTAATGAGATTTCAGTGAATGTATATGCTATTTTCCCACAGACTTTTGAGCAGTTTTGTTTGGTTGATTGTTTTGTTTTGTTACACACACCCCTTACAGCACTGGAGACTGGAACCCAGGGCCTTCACACTGAGCTACATCTCCAGGCTTTTTTTTTAATTTTGGGACAAAGTCTTGCAAAGTTGCCCAGGGTGGGCTCAAATTTCAGTCCTCCTGCCTTAGCCTTCTGTGCTCGGATTGCAGCCGACACACTGGGCTGTGAGCAGGGTAGCACAGGTGAGGATGGAGCCGGGCAGCAAGGAGAGATGTGCTGAGGCCTGTGGCTGCTGATTGCAGGTGACCCTGTGGAAGGAGTCGCTGGACGGCCAGTGGGTGTGTATCAGTGACGTCAACAAGGGCCAGGGCTCCGTGTCAGCTTCCGCCACTGAGAGCCAGCAGAACGAGCAGTGACAGCAGCAGGGATGCCTGGCCCGGCACAGCTGGGAGAAGCGCGGCTCCAGGGAGGTGGTTCCTGGAAACGGAAGCGGCCAGAGCACAGATCACAGTGTGTATCCACGTCATGAAGAAGCTGAGATGACTTCAGATTGACTTCTGTAAAATATTTGGCACCATTTGTAATGTATCTTTGGGTTTAGGTATTACTCAGGGGGGTTGTTTTCAAATAAAATCCTACTACTCCTCCTCATTACTGTTCATCCCGGCGCCGCATGGGGCCACGCCTGGTGCTCTGCGCTGTAGGCTGCAGCCGGGCAGCTAGGCTGCATCTTCCACAGCGGGGACAGCAAAGCGCACAGACGGTGCAAGTCATGAAGGGAGGCCGTGTGAGACCCGTCACAGAACTCCGTGGCGTGGCGCAGCGCCAGCTGCCCGGGGAAGGGCAGCACTGGGACCCCACCATCCTACTCCAGCTCCTGGGCTCTGCCGCAGCACAGGGTGTGGGGCCCACAGCAGGGTGAGGCGGTACACTGCATAGCAGGGAAACCACCCTGCAGGCTCTGCTGCCAGCACTGTTGTTTTTCCATGGCAAAAATTGTGTTTTGAGAAAAAAAATTTTTGGCCGGGAATATAACTCAGTGGTACAGTATCTGTCTGGCAAATGTGAGGTCATGAGTTCAATTCCTAGTATCAAAAGAAAAATTTTTAGCACCTCTGAAATCAGTCTTTGACCATAATGTTAACACAGAAGTGTTACATTTTTCTTTGGCATGGTAGAGAAGCAAGAGGAGAGAAGGGGAAAAGAGAAAAAAGGCCTTTGTTGTGGGCCACAGAATAGTACAAGGTCCCGCTGAAGCAGACAGCTGATGGGGGACACGTTGGCATGAAAAATGGGAAGTTCAATTTCGGTTTGGAAGAAAAACACAGAAATCAACATTGGAGGGACACACTGCCACTCTAGGGTCCAGTGCCATGTTGGATAGGCATCACATTCAGTGTCACATGGGCAGAACCCATCATGAAAGCTAGTTGTTTGAGCCAGGTGTGGCACACACCTGTGATCCCAGTAGTAGGTAGGCTGAGGCAGGAAAATTGCTGTGAGTTCAAGGCCAGCCTGGGCTTCATAGAATTTGTCTCAAAAAGAAAGTGGAAGCCGGGCATGGTGGCGTCTCAGCACTCAGGAGGCTGAGACAGGAGGATCATTGTGAGTTTGAGACCAGCCTAGGCTACAAAGTGAGCTTAAGGCCAGCCTGAACTGCATAGAGACCCTGTCTCAAAAAGAGAAAAAAAAGACCTGCTTTGGTTGAGATGAGACAGGCAAGGCCAAAACCTGCCCCACACAGCCTCCCATGTCATTCTGCTGAGACGGGAGAACTGCCCCTTCCTTTCCTTCCACTACGGAGATGAGAAGGCCCAGGATCAGGGAACCTTAGCAGGTACGTCCATCTCCACAGGCTGTGCTCAACCTGGTGAGCTGCCCCCACACCCGCAGCAGGTGACCAGCGAGAAGGCCCTGGTTCTGTGCCACCTGTGGCTAGGATAGCATGCAGGGAACATAAAATTACTATGGCAATAACCGTGCTGCTAATGGTGACTACTTGACCAGACTGCAGCCTGTTAGAAAGTTTAGCGGGCCCAAGTGCAGCAGCCCCGTCACGCAGCCAAGGAGTGCCTTCAGCCCAGAGGAAAGGCTGCTTTGGGTCACAGATGTGAACTGTGTGTACACCCTGTGGCGGAGCTTCGGAATGCGGGGAACACAGACCCAGAGAGAGTCTCGCGCAGCACTCCCTTTTCTGTACCATAACTACACCCCTAACAGAAAGCTTTTACAGTCCATAAAGCTGTCCTACAACCTGACATTTATGGAACATTCTACCCTCCATAAATACAGCAAAACCCTGTAAAAGGGCCAGAGACGTAACTCAGTTCAAAGTCTCAGAATCCCAGTACTACCAAAGGAAAAAAAATCCAAGTGACTTTAAAAGTTTGGACTATATGCTAGAAAGCTGCATTTCATAATTTTATGGTTGGTAATAACTGTAGGACTCTTTTTTTTTTCCCCCCATTGGTGTTTGAGCTAGGGTCTCACTACGTTGCCCAGGCTGCCTCAAACGCAGCTGCCTCAGCGTCGCGTGTGCTGGGACGCAGGGCTTTATTTTAAAACTTGAGGTTGTTTTGTTTATGTATTAGAATCCAATATAGAGAATAAAGGATAATGAAACATAAATGTGAAACCCAAGAAGTAAAAACCTTAAGTCTGTGAGCTTCAGTTTTTCTTAGAAATGCAGCAGCCATACTGGTATTGCTCAGACAACTGAAGGCAGGCGTCTTGTGCTCTGGGTGAATGATTTGGGGATGACACTGCAATGTATGTACCATTGTTACCTCCTGATTGGCGTGCTTTAAAATTCTGTTGTTTTTTGTTCTTTTTTCTTTATGAATAAAATGGATTTGAGAACAAATTATTAATTAAAAAAAGATTCAGTAGCCCCCCATCCATCCACTGCGGCCTCCTGTGGATGAAGGAAACTAAAAGCAGCATGGAGCCTCTGTGTATGTTTTTTACCTAGACAGACATGCAGTCTTACCCTGGGGAGACTGAGGATCGAGCAGCACTTGACCCAGAGCTTGAGGTCAACCTGCATGACACTGAGCATCTCTTCTCAAGACATACACACAGAGCCGAACACACAAACTGCTTATTTCAGGAATTATCCATGTAGTATTTTCAGATCTGAGTTGACCGCCACTAATTGAAATTATGGAAACTGAAACTACAGAGAAGAGCTGATTACTGTGTCAGTAAGAATGGATATTTTTTACTTTAAAAATATGTGTTTCTCATATCTATGTACAGAAAAGCCCTAAAAGCAATGAAATTAAAACATGACAGCCAGAGGTGGTGGCACATATTTATAATCCCAGCTACTGGGGAGGCTGAGGCAAGAGGGTCACAGATGTCAAGGCCAGCCATGGTGACTTGGCATGATCCTGTCTCAAAATTTTAACACATGAGCTGGGAGGAAGGGCCCTGTGGCCCACAGCTGGAATCCCAGCTACCTGAGAGGCAGAGACAGGGGGATTGCAAGTTTGAAGCCAGCCTGGGCAGTTTACCAACTTAATGAGACCCATCTCAGTTTCAGTCCAGTGGATTTGCAGTTCGGTGGTACATACTCTCTAGCATTCCTGAGGTCCTCGGTTCAACCCAGCACCACACAAGGAGGGACAGAGACTCGGGATACAGCTCAGTGCTTGCAACAGCATGTGCCAGGTCCTGGGCTCAGTCCCCAGTGTGACAGGAAGGAAGGGAGAAGGAAGAGGAGAGGGGGAAAAAATAGGACAGTAGAACGAGAGGAAGCGTGGCCTTCAGGATGTGGTCTCTACAGCCCATTCTCACCAACAGAAACCAAAGCTGCTTAGAAAAAGATTCCACTTGGGTCTGAAGCCAGAAATGTACAGAATGAGCCCAAGGCCTCCCACTGGGCCAGAAAGCTCTTAGATGCTGTGGAGTGTCAAAAACACCCAGAAATCAACTAGTTAAATAAGGAAGCATCAAAAAGATGCTGCACTCCTCTAATCCCAGCACTCAGGAGGCTGAAGCAGAATTGCCAGGCGTATGAGGCCAACCTGGGCTATATAAGCAAATTCAAGACCAGTATGAACTACATAGTGAGACCTTGTCTTAAAAAAAAAGAAAAGAAAAGAAAAGAAAGGAACTGAAAAATAAAAAAATAAATAACTGGGAGAATTCCAGGAAGATGGCAGAGTGTTGAACAGCAGCAAATCTGCCTCCCAGAAACTGGAAGACCAGATGCTAGGCCACAGCAACTTGCAGGGGGAGGGCTGGATCCCTGGGACCCAGGAAAGTTATAAAAGGAGAATGGAGCCCAATGCAAGCCAGGTGATGGGCCTCAAGGCAGAAGAGGGAGGTGGCAAACTGCATACTCTCCCTGGCTCCTGCTCTCTGCATGAGAGCAGGCTGGAGCTACAGAGGTTCAGTGACAGTGACACGGGCTGAAACCTCCAGAGAGAAGCGCAGCAGTGGAGGAGCAGTGGGTGCCAGGTGAGTGACTCAGTCCAGACTCCTCCAGGAGAGGGCACTAACTGGATGTCACTGGGCAGGGCCAGCTGAACCCAGGACTTGGAACAGCTGTGAGTTGGTTTTGTCTTGGGGCTCCCAGTGTCTGGGTGAGACTCAGCTTGCCAGAGCCCAGGAGCTGAGACTCAGGCGGCAAGAAACCACAGTGTCATGGAATCCGTGTCACAGGTTCACAGCCTAGACCAAGGTCAGTCTGCACCCCACCCGCATCCTGCTGCAGGCTGCTGGGGCCACATACGGGGCTGCGCCTGCTTCTTTGCCCGCAGGGACACAGGATACAGCTGAAGTGGATGCTGCCACAAAACCATAGATCCTGAAAGACAACCATGGGCTTGACATCACAGGGAAATCTCACTCTTGCTCTCTCTTTTCTTTTTTCCTTCGTTTTTTGGGGGTTCATTCTGATTATATGCTTTTTTTATCAGTGTAAACACAGTTTTTAGGATTCGTTTTGTTTTGTTCTTTTGTTTGTTTCTTCTTTCTCCCCAGAGGGTAAAATCCTCAATTGAAGGGAATATTTACTGTACATAAATTTCTGCTTTTAGATTTTATTATATAACTATAAATCTTGTTCATATGTTTAAAGGTGGCAAACAGTTACCACAGTTTGCCATTTTCTAGGCTGTGTAGATCCTACTGTTATTACCAAGTGTATGACTTTAGCCAGCGTGACATAGTTCTAATCATTTGTTCTTCTTTGTATGCCAAGACCAAGAGTATCTGAGGGCCATAAATATGCTGCAGTATGGTACCACAGGACCGGGAAGTGGGCCAAATAGCAGCTTCTCATCCCTAATAAACTGAAGAGGTAGGATCTTGCAACAGAATCAAACACCAAAATCTGGCTACACCTAGAAGACATCTCTGAAAAGCAGTCACTTCCTAAGAAGTTCTCAGTACTAGTAAAAAGTGACCTCCATAAACGATGTACAAGCATCAATGCAGAAAACAAATTAGAAAAACTAGAAAATGAGAAGATAAGGAAGCAAGATGCAAAGCCAGGCCTCCAGCTCCTCCAAGGCAAACCCAGGGGCTATGAGCTAGAACAAATGACACAGTCGGTGCTCCACACAGAAAACACCAAAAACTCCACCAAAAAACTTCCACATTAAATAAGCAAAATCACTAGTGTAGCTGGATACAAAGTCAACACTGGAAAATCCAATAGCCTTCTGATACACAATCCCAGACACATGCACAGAACAGCTGCTAAAGCCCTGCATGTGGACTTCTTGAGAGAACTCAAGCAGCTTTCCAAAGGATGCCCTAGACCTGACATCAGCCTGAGGCGTGGATCGCAGCACTGCCCCTTCAGGACATAGAACTTCTACCAGTTTATTTTTGCTTGTTTTTTTTCAACTCTTTGTTTAAGACAATAACTTGGAAGCTAACTGCAGAGAGAGAAGGAAGCAGCCCAGAACTCGGTCACATTTAGTTGGCGAGCTACTTTTAGAAGCTGGCCACCCAATAACAGCATCATGATGACAAAACAGAGACTAGAAACTCTTCAACAAACTGTGTTAGGAAAACTATTTATTTATTTTTTGTACTGGAGGTCAAACTCAGGACCTTGTGCTTGCCAGGCAGGTCCTTGTGCCACTGAGCTAAATCCCTAGCTCCTGCGTTAGGAAAACTAAATAGCTAAATGCAAAATAATGAAAATGGACCCTTATAGAAATCAAGTTAAAATAAAGGTTTAATGTGTTAGAGTTTTCTAGCACAATAGAGAAGCAAAATGTAAAAAAAGAAAAGTGCATTTATTGAGGACGTGGAAAGAGCACACAACCTGCAGCAGCTGGGCTATCGCCTTCTACTGGATGGGGGCGGTATGTGGCATTTGGGGCAGGCATTTATGATGCGCAAGAAGCTGATTGGAATTTTCTTCCAGTGCATGGGAAAGGAAGGAGGAAGTTGTAATCAGTTGAAGGGGAAGAAAGAGGAAGTGGCTGTCAGGGTAAGCATTTCCATTTTGGTCTTCCGCCATGTTAGACTACCACCATAATTCCTGTAATTTATTTTAGGGCAAAACTCTTTCATAATGTAATACTGAAACTAAAATTTTTAGAATAAGACATAAAGGAACAGCTCCATGACATTGATAGATGCAATGATTTCTTGGGTATGAACACCAAAGCACAGGCAATAAAAGCAAAAATAGACAAGAAGGAGCCAGGAATGGTGGCATAGGTCTGTAATCCCAACACTCAGGAGGCTGACATAGGAGGATTGTTGGGAGTTTGAGACCACCATGGGCTACAAACTGAGCTCAAGCGAGCCTGAAGTGTGTAGTGAAGTCTGTTTCAAAAATACAAAAAACAAAAAAATACACAACCGGGCTACATCAAAGTAAAAATCTCTTGCACTTATATAAAGGGAACAATTAACAAAATGAAAAGTCATCCTGGGGAATGGGAAAAATATTTGCATAACATTTATCTGTTAAAAGATTAATTTCTAAGATATGTAGAGCATGCTTTTAACTAAATAGAAAAAAAAACTCATAAGCTAATTTAAAATGGGTTAAAAAATTGAGTAGATGATTGAGTAAGCCTAAGGTCAGCCTGAACTGCATAGCTAGACCCTGTCTCAAAAAGACAAAAAAAAAAAAAATTGAGTAGATGTTTCTCGAAAGACAACATACAAATGGCCAATAAATATGTAGGGACAGGTGGCCCCATAAGTAGGAATAAAATAGGATGGAAGCCTCATTGAGCTTTATTAAAATTTTTTTTTATTTTAAAGAGAATAAAACAAAAGAGGACAGATATAAACAGATTAGGACAGAACAATGTAAGCAACACAGCACTTCACAACAAGACAATTGGATATTAACAGTAGCTGTCATAATGTCTCTTTCTTTGAAATAGTTAAGCTTAGCTTTACACACAATAATGTCAAACATAACAAAATAGAATAAAACTACTCAAGAGAATGAAAGCATTCTGAAACAAATAACCGAAGATGAACAATGGCTACTATACTATCTCATTTTCCATAAAAAATGTTTATATACTATCATACATATTAAAATCCATGGGCTAGGGATTTAGCTCAGTGTCTTAAGCACCTGCCTGGCAGGCACAAGGTCATGAGTTCGATCCCCAGTACCAAAAAAAAAAAAAAATCCAATAAGACACAACATGATAGAACCAATGGTAATAGAAAAACAAGAGCATGGTAGGACTTCAGAGCAACATGATATTAAATCAACAATGACTGCCATATTGTCTTTTCTTCAAAGTAACTATTCATGCCATCACATATATTAAGATTAAACAAAGAATAAAACCATTCCAACCAATGAATGAAAACATAAGACTTCAAAGCAATATAATGGTAAACCATGATTACCATAAAATCTTCTGTACTCTTACCATTTCTTACACTAGGGAGACTATACAGTATTTATACGTGTAAGTTTGATTTATTTCACTTATGAGTATGGATTCAAGTTGCATCCATTTATTTATAAATATTTCATTGTGATCATTCTTTATAGCTGAGTAGTACTCCATTGTATAAAAGTACCACAATTTTTTTTATTCATTCCTCAGTTGATGGGCACTTAGGTTGTTTCCAAGATCTGGCTATTACAAATTGTGCTGCTATAAACATGGGTGCACATATATCACTGTGGTAAGATGTTTTCAGTTCTTCTGGGAATATGCCTAAGAGTGGAATAGTTGGGTCAAATGGGACTTCCAACTCCAACTTTTTGAGGAATCTCCAGATTGACCTCCACAGTGGTTGCACCAGTCTAGAGCTTTATTAAAAATTAATAAATTATTCTACCGTAGGCAGTTTCTGCCTCTACAGCTAGACTCAAGCAGTTGCAAAGAAAAGCAATGAAAGAAGAAAATGCTAGCCTCATGAAGGTCCCAGGCAATGCCAGTAACATAAAAGTCACACAATTCCCTGAACCCATAAGCCTAAACTACCTTTTCATAAGGCCCCCACCCATCCACACTGTTAGCCACCATCAAAGGAGAAAAATGGCCAGAAGAAATCCAAGATTATGACGAAAGACAGCCAGAGAGCCAGATTCCAGGAGAAAGGTGATAGAGACCAAAAATCCACAAATGTTTCACTCACACTGCTCGCTGCTCATCCAGACTGTCTGTCATCTCTTCCCTCTGTCCCCACTTTAAATAAATTATTGTCTTAAAAACAAAAAAGAAGCCCACCTGGGCTTTCTGAAATGGGAACAGCTGAAAGAACAAGCAGATGAGCAAGGCTCTAGGACAAGACAAATCAGAAATACTCTCTCAGATAAATACAGAAATGGTGACTGTACGGAAGGACACTGTTAGAGACTCTAGAGTAGATACAGATCTTAAAAAATAGAGGAGCTTAGGAAAATGGTGGAAACCATGAACAACCAACATAGGTACAAGTGTTCTAAGGATATTCTAGAAAGATATAACAAGGACTACAACTCCATGAACCCCAACAGAAGGAATCCATCAGGAAAGGCAAGTAATTAGGTGGGCAGACCAACAACAGGAAAATATGGCAGGGATAAGTGAATATATATCAGTTATAATCATCAATGTAAATGGTCTAAATTCACCAATCAAAAGAAACAGACTGGGAGCCAGGGATAGCTCAGTAGTAGAAGAACCTGCTGGTGAGCACAAGGTCCTGAGTTTAATTACTGGTACAGAAAGGAAGGCAGGAAGGCAGGGAGGCAGGGAGGCAGGGAGGGAGGGAGGCAGGGAGGCAGGGAGGCAGGGAGGCAGGGAGGCAGGGAGGGAGGAAGGAAGGAAGGAAGGAAGGAAGGAAGGAAGGAAGGAAGGAAGAAAGAAAGAAAGAAAGAAAGAAAGAAAGAAAGAAAGAAAGAAAAGGAGAGAGAGAAAAAGAAAGAAAGAAAGAAAGAAAGAAAGAAAGAAAGAAAGAAAGAAAGAGAGAGAGAGAGAAAAAGAAAGGGAAGGAGAGAGAAAGAAAGAAAGAGGAGAGAGAAAGAAAAAGAAAGAAGAAAGAAAGAAAGAAAGAAAGAAAGAAAGAAAGAAAAAGAGAAGGAGAGAGAGAGAAAGAAAGAAAGAAAGAAAGAAAGAAAGAAAGAAAGAAAGAAAGAAAGAAAGAAAGCAAAGAAAAGAAAAGAAAGACTGAGGCTGGAGATACAGCTCAGTGGCACAGCACCTGCCTGGCAAGTGCAAGGTTATAAGATCAATCCCCAGCATTAAAAGAAAAGGGGTGAGGGAGGTGGACTGGGGATTCAGCTCAGCAGCACAAGTGTCCACCTGGCAAGTGCAAGGTAGTAAGTTCAATCCCCAGTAACGCCCTCCAAAAAAGGAAAGGAAACACTGGCAGAATGAAGCAAGAAGCAAGATTCAACAATATGCTGCATACAAGAAACACATTTAATTCACAAATTCACAGATTTAAAGTCAAAGGATGGAAAACAATACTCCATGGATCAGGAAAAAAGCACCAGTAGCTGTTCTATTTGCAGACAGAATAAATTTCGACCCAAGATTGATTAAGAGATCAAGAAGGCTGCTATGTCTTTGTAAAGAGAACAATTCAAAAGGCAAAGGTAACAATCATAAATATACATGCACCAAATACCTGCATATATATACACACACACACACACACAATAGTGTGTATAGATATGTATGTTTTCCTTATCAAAATGCTAACATCATTTTTCATAAAAATTAACATTTTTATTTATTTATTTTTGGTACCAGGGATCAAATTTATGAACTTGCACATGCCAGGTAGGTGTTTATGTCACTGAGCTAAATCCCCAGCCCAACATTCTGATTCTTACATTTCTGTAGAAATACAAAAGACTCAGAATAGTCTAAACAACTTTGGTAAAGGAACAAAATTAGTGCTCCAGCCCTCCCCAATCCCATGACTTATCACAAGTTTACACCAATCATGACAAAACAGCATTGATATCAAGATACACAAACCACCAGGATACCAATATGGGTCCCAGAATAGATACCCACATAACAGACAATTGATGTCTGGCAAAGATGCAAAAGCAATTAAGTGGAGAAAGAATTGGAACTTCAATAAATATACTGGAGCAACTGGATATCCACAGGCAAAAATCCAAACCTTATAACACATCAAAAATTTCTCTGCATGCGAGAGCAACCTGGAGAGACTTTGACAACTCAGGTCAACCCAATACCTGTGGCTGCTACTCACCTTTCCTATAAAGAAAAAAAAAATTTCTTAAGACATCCAAAAGTCAACTCAAAATGTCTCACAATGAGTTAGTTAATGTAAAGGCAGATGTGACCTGAGTCATTGCTTTGGCTGAGGTCATTCTCTCTGGGAAAAAAGACTGGAACAAGGTGTAGAAGGGAAGGCAGAACCTTCAGAGGTGTTCAGTGAAGGGAGGCACTGAATTTGCTTCTGAACAGGCCACGTAGATAACAAAGGAGGCCATTATGCTTCTTTCTTTTTTTTAAACTATCTTAACTTTTTTTATATACATATACATACAAATATACATGTGTTTTCTTTCAGCTTGTCACACTAATGAAACAATATGATGTTTACACATTGTCGTAGTCATGGGTTATACAGAGAACAATTAGAATAAGGACACGGAGTTTACAATATTATTTTTATGATGTCACCCAAGCTTAACACAAGAAAATGCAGGAAATCTATCTACAACGCTAAAGACAGAATATTCAGCCAAGGGCCTAAATCCCACAGCAATGTCCCACATGAGTCCAGATAAAGACCCAGTGCTCATGACAGTGCCTCCCACTAGTCCAACTGGAGGTCTAGAGCCCACAAGAAGGACTCACACCAGTCTCTTTTAGGATCCGTGCTGAGAAGGCCCAAAGGTCAGCGGTGGAAGCCAGAAAGTCAATGCCAGCAGGGTGAAGGAGCTGTGCTGGTAGATTGAGGGTTCTATGCTGAGAAGTTACACTCACCACAACTCCAGGGCTGTCCTGAAAAGCACCACAGCCATCCTCAGCGACAGAGGCCCCGAGCTCCTCCAACGACAAGCACAGTTGAGTACATGCCAGGAAGCCAGTGTGATGAGTTCATCCTGGAGACCAAGCGGCACACATCTTCCTCTCCAGAGCCAGGAAGCAATGCTCAATGTGAAGACCAGAGCTCCTCCAGGAGAACCATCGGCTCAAACAGCAACTCGTACGAGAACCCACAACGCCTCAATGCACTAATATGACGCACTAATGTGAATAGCTTCTCCTTCTCCATGTCTCCATTTGTGCTGGCAACTTTCCTCAGGTGGAACATCTATGCCCAGCGCCATGCTGAATGTAATCCAGCTGGTGTTAAGTTGACCACCAGTTTTCAATCCATAACACACATGTATGTTTTATTTATTTCACTAATATGTATGTTCTCAAGGTGCATCCATTTACCTATAAAAGTGTTCAGTTTATCATTATGTCTGAGTAGTACTCCATTGTATAGAAATACCACATCTTTTTTACCCATTTCTCAGTCGATGGGCATTTAGGTTGTTTCTAAGATCTGGCTATTATAAGTGGTGCTGCTATAAACACAGGTGCACAGATATCACTGTGGTATGATGTTTTTAATTCTTTTGAGAAGATACCCAGAAAGGGAATAAGTGGGTCGAAAGGAACCTGCAATCCTAGTTTTTGAGGAATCTCCACGCTGATTTCCAAGTGGTTGCACCAGCTGCATTCCTACCAACAATGGAGAAGTGTTCCTTTATCCCCACTGCCCCTCCAACATTTGTTATTGCTTGATTTCTTAATACTAGCCATTTTTTCTGGAGTGAGGTGAAATCTCAGTGCTGTTTTAATTTGCATCTCTTAAGTGGCCAGTGCTGTTGAACATTTTTTATGTATTTATTTGCTGTTTGTACTTCTTCATCTGAGAAGTGTGTATGTTGATCTCAGATGCCCATTTTTGGATTTCATCTTTAAATCTGGGAGTTCTTTACATATTCTTGATAATAATCCTTTATCTGAGGAACAGCTGGCAAACATTTTCTTCCACATTGTGGGTTGTGTCTTCACTCTGTTGGTGGTTTCTCTTGCTGTGCAAAAAGCTTTTCAGTAGGATGAGGTCCCATTTGTTGATTCCTTGTGATAAATCCTGTGCAATCTGAGTTTTATTCATAAAATCTTTGCCTATATCAATGTCTTTAAGAGTTTTGCCTACTCTATCATCCAGCAGATTTAATGTTTCTGTTTTAATGTTAAGATCATAGATGCAAAAATCTTCAGAAAGATACTGGCAAACAGACTATGGCAAGTCATCAAGAAGATATACCATGACTAAGTAGGATTCATCCCAGGGATGCAGGGATGGTTCAACATACACAAAACAATGCAAGTAATATACCATATTAACAGAGCAAAGGATAAAAACACATGATCATCTCAGTAGATGTAGAAAAAAAATTTGACAAAGTCCATTCATTATAAACCTAAGAAATCCTAAGAAAATTGTAATACACAATCTTTTTATCAATCTGACAAAAGCTATCTGTAACAGATCAACAGCTAACATCATACTAAATGGACAAAAACTGAAAGCTTTCACTCTAAAATCAGGAACAAGGCAAGGATGTCCACTATTACAACTCCTATTCAATATAGTTATGGAAATAGCCCGAGTAATTAGACAAGAGAGAGAAAAGGAATAAGGATAAGAATGGAAAAAGTTGCCAGGGATTTAGCTCAGTGGCACAAGTGCCTGCCTGGCAAGCACAAAGTTGTGAGTTCAATCCTTGGTACAAAAAAAAAGAAAAGAAACAAAAATTGCAAATTCTTAGGGGCCGGGGATTTAGCTCAGTGGCACAAGCACTTGCCTAGCAAGTTCGAGGTCATGAGTTCGATCCCCAGTACCAAAAAAAAAAAATCTTCAATAGTTTTGCCCAGGGATTTAGCTCAGTGGCATAAGTGCCTGCCTGGCAAGCTCAAGGCCAGGAGTTCAATCCCTGGTACCAAAAAAAAAAGAAAAAAAAAAAGAATGGAAGAAGTTAAATTATCATTATTTGTGGATGCCATGATACTTTACATAGAAGACCCCAAAAACTCCACTGAAGGACTTATAGATTTAATAATCAAATTCAGTAGCAGAGGTAAATACAAAAGCCAACACTCAAAAATCAAATAGCATTTGTTATTTGTATACACAAATAACAAACTAATTGTCTTGATTAGTTTTCTATCATTACTCAGACAAAATACTTGATGCTCAAAATGAAGGAAGGGTTTATTTAGCTTACAGCTTTTGGAGGTTTCAGTCCATAATTAAGCTGGTTCCAAGGCAGGGTGGCATAGCTAAGGGGCAACCATTCATGACAACAGCAAGTGACAAGAGCTAAAAGGGCAAAAGGTGAAAGCATGCCTCCTTTCCTCCTTTATGTTGTATGCTGGCTATCTGCTCTTGGGTGAGTGCAGTATTCACATCACCAATCCCAGCACTAGACAACAAGCCAATCACAAATGCTAGATTCAGCCACCTTCAAAAGCCGCCCCCCCCATGACCACATGAGGCTTTGCAGGGACATTGAAACACAAACCATAACATTCTGTCTTGGTTACTTTTCCATTGTTGTTGAGACAAAATACCCAACATCCAAAGTTAAGGAAGGAAAAGTTTATTTAGCTTACAGTTTGTGGAGGTTTCAGCCCATAGTCAGCTGGCTCCAAGGCAGGATGGCATGGCTGAGGGGCAACCAGTCATGAGGGCTGCAACCAACAAGGGCAAAAGGGGAGGAACATGGAGAGAAGACTCTTTCTGTCCCTTATATTGTATATTGTGAGTGCCACTTAGGCGTAGCACTCACATCCATAA
Organism: Hydrochoerus hydrochaeris; assembly: GCA_004027455.1. Taxonomy (NCBI): domain Eukaryota; kingdom Metazoa; phylum Chordata; class Mammalia; order Rodentia; family Hydrochaeridae; genus Hydrochoerus; species Hydrochoerus hydrochaeris. The sequence continues at coordinate 50,236 of PVLA01006714.1, read as the reverse complement.
TCCCAACATTGAACTGTGAGTTATTCATAAATTCTAGAAGCCCACCTTCCTGATTGCATGAGATTTTGGGGGGACATCCAGATTCAAACCACAACACTCACTGAGGCAGAAATTAGATAAACCATATCTTTCACAATAGCATAAAAAAATGTAATACTTACAAATCAAGCTAACAAAGAAAATAAAAGACCTTTATATTGAAAGCTAAAGAACTCTGAAAAAGGAAATCAAAAAGGATATCAACCAATGAAAGTTATCCCTTCTTTTGGGATAGGAAGGATTAATATAGTGAAAATGGCCATATTCCCTAAACTGTTATACATATCTAATGCAATCTCAATCAAAATACCAATAGTATACCTCACAGGATTAGAGAAAACAATCCTAAAATTCATTTGGAACCAGAAGAGACCTAGAATAGCAAAAGCAAATCTGAGGAACAAAGGCAAGGCAGGGGGCATCACAATTTCTAACTCCAAATTATACTACAAAGCTACTATGATAAAGACAGCATGGTACTAGCAAAAAACAAACAAATGAACAAAAAAAAACAGACCCAAGGATCAGTAAAATAGATTAGAAGATGAAGAAACAACTTCAAACACATTCAGCCACCTTATCTTTGACAGAGGAGCCAAACACCCTCACTGGAAGAAAGACAGCCTCTTTAATAAATGATGCTAGGGAAAACTGGCTTTCCACATGCCAAAAACTAAAACTAGACCCATGTGTCTCACCATGCACTAAACTAAAATTAAAGTGGATTAAAGATTTAAATATTAAAAGAGAAACACTAAATCTGCTGGAAGGTACGATAGGTAGAATTTTTTTTTTTTTTTGACACAGGGTACTGCTATGCAGTTCAGGCTGACCTCAAACTCACTTTGTAGTCCAGGCTGTCCTCAAACTCATAGTGATCCTCCTGCCTCAGCCTCCCCAGTGCTGAGATTACAGGCAGGGTGCCACCATGCCCAGCTACAGAACTGTTGAAGACACAAATTGTATAGGCAAAAACTTTAACAAAACCCTGATCAAACAGAAACTATCACAGAGTCAACAACTAGAATCTCATCATACTAAAAAGCTTTTGCATAGTAAAAGAAACCAATACCAGAGTGAAGAGACAACCTGCAGAGTGGGAAAAATTATCTGCCAGTTGTTCCTCAAAAGAATTAATATATATTTTTTGGTTCCTCACACTTGCCAGGTAGGCGCTGTGCCACTGAACTATATCCCTGACCCTTAATTTCTAGAATATATAAAGAATTCAGAAAAATAAGATCCCCCAAATTTAAAGACCCAATCAAAAAATGGGCATCTGAGATGAATACACATTTCTCAGATGAAGAAGTACAAACAAGCCAGGTGTGGTGGCTCACGCCTGTAATCCCAGCACTCAGGAGGCTGAGGCAGGTGGATCACTACAAGTCTGAGACCAGCTTGGGCTAAAAAGTGAGTTCAAAGCCAGTCTGAACTGCATATCGAGACTCTGTCTCAAAAAGAAAAAAAAAGTACAAGCAGCAAATAAATATATGAAAAATGTTCAGTATCACTGATCATGCAACAGATGCAAATTAAAACATCACTGAGATTCCATCTCACTTCTGAAAGAACAGTTATCATCAAGAAATCAACCAATAGGAAGACCTGTTGAAATGACAGATTTAGGCCATGTTGGAACTTAGGGCACTGGGAAACCAAGCAACCCACTTGCCTCCCTGGTAAGCAGCCATGGCTCAAGCAGGCAGCAGCTGCCACAGGGAGAGAACCACCCAGTGTCTCCCAAGATCCATACCATGTTGGAACTTAAGGTGCTGGGAAGCCAAGCAACCGGCTCCCCTCCCTGGTAGGCAGCCGTGAGCCTACCGGCATGCGGGCTGAGAATCAAACATCCTACCCACACCCCCATCCCCACCCCATCCACATTAGCAAATGGGAGCCAGAGGTCTGAGCGTCTCTTGCAAGGTTGACCATATGCAATATAGCAAATGGGGGGGGGGGGATTTCCTTCTACCATCTCTTTGAAGGCAAATATTTTTATCACTGTTTTGCTTTGTTCTGATTAATGGTATTGCTCTATTCAATATTCTGTTTTGATAAGTTCTATAATGTTCTGTATTTCCTTTGATTTTGCTGTACCTGATTGAAAGGAAAACTATTGTGAAGATAATGATATATACTATGATATCTATTACTGTTATCCTGGTAGCCTGCTGTAATTTCTGTACCAATTTCACTGCACTGTCTCAATTGGCTTTGTTCTGTCTTGTTCTGTTGTATTTCATTACCTTCAAAATAATTTTAAAAAATTTTTAAAAGGAATCAACCAATAAAAGATGCTGGTGGGGCTATAGGGAAAAAGCAACCCTGCTCCACTGTTGGTGGGAGTAAAACTGGTGCCACCAGTGTGGAAACCAGTGAGACTCCTGAAATGAGAAGTTCCATTTGATCTAATTATTCCCCTTCTTGCTATGTTCCCAAAAGAATTTAAAACATTGTATCACAGCAATGTATGCATACCCATGTTTATAGTGGCAGATTATAATAGCTAAGTCTTGCTCAAATATCCAGCAACAGATGAATAAAGAAGATTGGGGTTTTTCTATACATGGAATACTACTTTGCCATAAAGAAGGAAAAGTTTGAAATATTTCTAGCTAAATGGGTGCACCTAGAGACCATACTCTTAAGTGAAATAAACCAGACATGTGTAAATACCTCATTATTTCTCTAGTGTGAGAAACTGAAAGGGTAAATAAGGATCAAAATGTATAAAAGATATTAGGCAGTAGGAAGAAAATGTCAAATGGGAAGGGGAACTAGCAAGGGAGGAGGGGAAAAGGAAGGAAAGGACAAGAAAAAAGAATAGAAGGGGAAAATGGAAGCAAAGCTTTTGTAAATAAGGAGTAAAAGGGGGGCTGAGGGTGGGAAGAGGAGTGGAGAAGAATCATGACAGACCAAGTACAGGTACAAATTCCCTGTGATGAATGTGATCTTTATGTATATCTAGAATGTACCAATGAAATTAATTACTTAAAAAAGAGTTGACTAAAATAAGTAAAGGGGGGCTGGGGATTTAGCTCAGTGGCATAAGCGCCTGCCTGGCAAGTACGAGGTCATGAGTTGGATCCCCGGTAACGCAAAAAAATAAAAATAAAATAAGTAAAAGGCAATATTAAGATGCAAATCACAGAGAAAAATAGAAATAGTAGACCAACCTAAAAAACAACATGAGTGATTCAAGAAACACAAATTTAACAAAAATAAATGACTGGGATGAAAGGACAGAGGAGGGGTGGGACAGTCACAGACGGGAAGGAATTTAAGAGCTGTCTCAACAGAACATCACCTATGGCTCCTGACTCCAGCTCACATGCCTCTGACTGTACCAAAACTGCAGTAGGTCTGGAAGTGTATGGCAGTGCACGCCTGAGATCCCAGCACTTGGGAGGCAGAGGCAGGAAGATTACAGGTTCAAGGCCAGCTTAGGCTACACAGCAAGAACCTGCCTTAAAAAAAAAAAAAAAGGCCATTTCTAAGGACAAAGTTACCTGCACACTGGGTGCTGCTTCGGAAACACTCGTGAGCCTCATGCGCCTGCGTGTGAGGCTCAGTCACAGAGGGCGTGCAAGGCAGGAGGAAGGCCTGGTCTGATTCCAGCACACTCCCCCTGCCCACGGATGGCCCTGCTTGTCCCTGACCTGGCACAGGCTCTTCGAGTTGGCTGTGCCCATCTTCTATTGTCTGGGGCAACACAAGCCCTGCTCATCCCAGGTTGGCTCTTCTCCATGCCACGCCAGGTCACACTGTGGACACCACAGGAAAACACCTGGGAAAGCAACGGCACCGAGAATGGACAGAGCAAGACACTAGTCAGTGCTGAAACTGTATTGGTCGGGTCGGTTGGTTGGTTGGTTGGTTGGAGACAGGGTCTTGCCATATAGTTTAGACTAGTCTTAAACTCACCATGGAGCCTAGGCTGGCATCAAATTCACCATGATCCTCCTGCCTCAGCCTCCTGGCTGCTGAGATTATAGGTATGCACCACTATGCCTGGCCTCTAGTTTTTTGTATATTTTGAAATTTTACACACACACACACACACACACGCACACACTCAGTGAATCTTCTGTATGTTCAAATTTTGTGCTGGGCAGAAAGTATTTTAAAATAGGAAAAGAATCACCTGAGATACTTGTTAAATGCAGATTTGGGTGCCCCACTCAGACCGACAGGATAAGACCCTAAAAGCCCACATTCCCCAGTACTTCCCCAGCATCCACCAGGTTGCACAGGGCTGCAGCCAGGAGCTGGGCCTCACCCAGCCCAAGAGCCCACAGCCCTCACGAAGCTCATCTCAGAGCAAGCCCTACCTGGATGTCATCAGGAACAGTGCAAGCGATCACAAGGCCCCAGGGAGGGAGAGGAGGAGAGAGCCTGGGCCGCCACACACAGGGGAATTTACTTTTTGTATTTCAGAGGGGAATTTAAAACAGCACTGCCCAGCAGGAACTCAGCGCGGCGCCTGCTCTGACCTGGACGTACTGCAAGAGTCAAACTGCTGGACTTCTTAAAGCGTGGGATTTTATCAAGTCAGATATTTTGTTAATGATGTGTTTTACTGAACTTCTATGCTGGTTAAATAAAGTAAAATATTAAGCTGGCATGCTGGTACATGTCTGTGGTCCCAGCACGGCCGAGGACAGCACTGTGTTTCTATTGGAAAGTGCTGATCTAGAACCAGCAGAGAAAGAAACCACCAAAAACACCAAACTCCAAGAATAAAACTTCTTCCAGAATCTCAGATGGCCTCAGTCAGACTGAAATTTAGCTGAAGTGACTTAAAAAATAAACCAGACACAGTGGTACACACCTGTAATCCCAGCTATTTGGGAGGCTGAGGCAGGAAAGATTGAAAGTTCAAGCATATCCTGGGCAATTCACCAAGACTCTACCTCAAAGTAAAAAGGGTCAGGATGTAGCTTAGTGGCCAGTGCCCCTGGGTCTGCCCCCCAGCACCACAGAAGGAAATGTATAGTGAACCAGCTAATTCTCAGTAAGAGGATTATAGTGCAAAGTGAACAGAGAACCCGTTATCGGATAACATGCACATACAGTGCTTGACAGTGACCAGGCCTCTGACCACATTAGGGCAGCTCCTCAGGGAACAGCAGGGAAGGGAACCACCCACCAACAGTGGACAGAGAAGCCCACCTCACCCAGCCCTGCTCCGCTACAGGAGAAGCAGCCACCAAACAAGGCCTGGTCGTTATCCGGGTTACAGAGCCAGGCCTGCCTTGCTGAATCTCAAGGACTCCTGAATCCTGAGGTCCCCTCAGACAGCTGTTAGTGGCCACTGTGGCCTTCTGGGTGCCTCCTCCCTCTCCTGCCACCCCCATCCACTCTGAACTCTGCAGTATGTGCCAGGCCACCGTTCCAAGTGACCAGCTGCTGCGAGATAAACACGGTGCAGTGGTGTTTGCCCAAGGGTGCGTATCTAAGATCTACAGGCAGCTCCTTCCGCCAAGGCAACCACCCCTGTCCCAGCAGCCTTGGGTGCACCGCAGTTCAGAGTTCTATTCTGAGAAGGTTGTGGGGGTGTGGCCTGGAAAAGCCTCCAGGTCTTTTTGAGGGCTCCAGATTCTCTCCACCATCTCCATCTCCAGGACAGAGGGCTGAGCTCAGGGTTTGTGTCTAGATGCACCCCAAAGCCTCAATGTGGTCATGTAAAGCAGCTGAATCTAGTTTGTGACTGACTCATGGTCCAATGCTGGGATTATGGGTGAGCTACACCCACACTAGGGTGGTAGCCTACATACAAGGAACAGTCTTCTCTCCGCCTCTCCTCTTTTACTCGTTTTTACTGTTTTCTGCCACCTGGAATTGTTGCCATGCACCACCCTGCTGTGGAGCTGGCTGACTATGGACTGAAACACCCCGCAAATAAACCTTTCCTTCCCTGATTTTGCGCATCAGGTATTTTGTCTCAGCAAAGTATCTAACCAAGACAGGCAGTAACAAGGCTCCTAGTGTCTCACCTGTTCTGAGATTAAAAATGGGCTATTCTCTGACACAAATCCCCCATTCTACTAAGGGGCTCAGCCCAGCCCAGCCTTGCTTCCAGCTGTCCTGAGTCTCTACCCCACCCCTAATCCTTCCGGTAGATCACATGATCATCTGGCAATGGACTCTCTGCGCTGTTGCAGCCCACCACATAGAGCAGACCACCTTCCTGGAACACCGCGCCCACAGCAGAGGAGACACAGATCGGAAGAGCACCACGAGCAGGCCCGGGACACCCTGGTACCTGCACAGCTCTGGGGGAAGCATGGCAATCCTGTCATTAGGTTCACCTTCCAGTGAAACCAACGGCTCAGCTTCCTGGGGCTGTGAGGACTGTTCAACTCAGTTAACTCTGCACTTCCATCTTTGCCCTGGCCTCCTTCCACTTGTGGAGCTGGCAGACTGCAGGAGCACCCATGACCTGACCCAAACCACCTGTCAGCCCTTTCGTCACACCCCACCCTCCCGTGCCAGGCCTGCTCTGGGACCATCCACCGCCTGCATGCCCCCCACAGCAGCTCTTCCCAACTGCAGCCAGCCCAGCACGCATCTCTCCAGACAGCTCACTTTGACCTGGGTATCAGTTTGATGTTGCTTGCAAAGGATCCCAGCTGCTGGCAACTAGAGGAAATGGCAAGGCAGGAGCTCCCAAGTGTCAGGGTGTGGGTGACACCAGCCCTTACCTTCTGGCGGGTTCTTTAAGATTGGAAACACCATCGATACCCACCCCTTAAAACTTAAGGGGTCTGAGATGCAGGCTCCTAAGCACAGAGGATGTCAGTGATGTGATCTGCCTAAGGCCACAGCACAGGAGAATTTGAGCCAGCCCAGGGCCATAAGACTTCCACCAGACTCTGATCAGGCACTGCCCTCAATGGACACCGGTAGCCAAGGGAGCGGCCTGCTGCTGCCAGAATCATAGCCATTGAGGGGGGGCGGTTTCCAGTCCTAATACAGCAAGAATTAGAGCAAAACCCTACAGCAGTCTGGGCATGGTGGCTCACACCTGTAATCTTAGTACTCAGGAAGCTGAGGTAGGAGAATCATTGCTACTTCAAGGCCAGCCTGGGCTACGAAGGGAATTTAAGGCCAGCCAGCCTGAACTGTGCAGTGAAATCTTGTCTCAAAAAGACCAAAATCAGAAAGAAAAAGAAAAAAACAATGTCTTTGTAGCAGGGTCAGCTGGGGCAGGGACACACACATGGTACCATGCCAACCCAGCCATCTCAGGGGCGCCTGACATCCGCTGTTGCTTCCTGAGGGGCAGAGAGTGTAGTTTCCAGGGCCTGTGTGTCAGCCCTAGGCAGCTGGGCCACCTCGGAGACGGCTCGCCTGACGAAACAAACAGCAGGCTTCCTATATAAGGTGCACACCGCCCCTGACAGAGCAGCACCTGCGCGGATCCAGGTAGGTGCGGCGCTCGCCTCCTTATGCCTGTCCACGTGTGTGTCCACCGCCGACGCGGACTGCTGGCCTTTCGCGCTGTCCTCTGGGCCTCAGCAGGGACACGGAAACACGATGGCCTAGGCCAGGCTGGCGGTTCAGACAGCTTTCTGAGGGGCTGCCCCAGTCCCCATATCCCCCGGGGACCTTGCCGGCTTGGCTCCAGGGTCACAGCTTCGGCAGAGGCTCCTCCAGGGCAGGGAGATGAGTCCGCCCAGCCTCCACCCCTGAGCTGCCCCAGCTCAGCCTGGCTGCGGGCTCTGCGCAGCCCCCACGCTCCCCGCCCGGGCATGCGCAGACGGCCTACGAAGGCCGAGTCCCGTCCCCGGCCGGCGGGCGGCGGGCTCCCGCTGGCCCGTGAAGCAGGCTGCCCGGGTCTCTCTCCTCAGGCCATCCTGTCCCCTCGACGGAGGCCATGACCTCAGCGGGGACCATCTGCAGCCTCCTGCTCCTCAGCCTGCTTTCGGTGGAGCTGGCCATGGCAGGCGCCAGCTTCCGGAGCCCGGAGCACCACAGAGCACAGGTGAGCCCTTGCCCTCGAGGCCCGGTGCTGACCACACGCAGGCCTTGCCACACACCATGGCGCATGCACCGCGGCCGTGCAGCCTCCCAGAGCACAGGACTCTGGCCACAAGGCTCCGTGGGCTGAAGAAGCCCTCTGCCTCCCAGCAGAGAAAGGAGTCCAGGAAGCTGCCCGCCAAAGCACAGCCCAGAGCGCTGGGAGACTGGCCCCGCCCAGGAGGCAGAGGGCAGGCGGACACCGCACAGGACGAGCTGGAGATCCAGGTTTGTGCCTGGCAGAGCCAAGGGCCTGGGGCTCTCGGCGGGGGTCAGGGAGATAGATGGGTAGGGGGGCAGCTGTGACCAGAGTCCTGTCCACAAGCTACTCGGAAATTACAAACTAGCCCCACCAGCTGAGCTTTGCACAAGACTCCCTGAAGTCTTTGCTCAAGAGAAAAGATTCTAGAAGTAATTTCGCCACAAGAGGGCAGGATAGTAAGGCACGAAGCCAGGGAGGAATGGCACTGGTGGACGCCAGGCGGTCTCAGAGGGGCCAGCGCGGGCCTCGAAGGCCTGAATGCAGGAATGGAATGCGTGGAGACAGAAATGCACACAGGTGAGCAGCTGCAGTCCCCACTTGTAGAAAAAGTGGATCAGGTTTGTTTGGTTTTGGTATTAGGGACTGAACCTAGGACCTTTATACTGAGCTAAGAGCCCTTTTTTGAGACAGGGTCTTGCTGAGTCACTGAAGTGCCAAGGATGGGCTGAAATTTGAGCTCTTCCTGCCTCAGCCTCCCAGAGCTCTGGGATTACAGGACTGTACCATGACACTGGCTTTGACAATCTTGCATGGGACAGGGAAAACCTGTAGACACAGTACAAGGACTAGCAGGGGAATAAAGGGATGGCATGGGGTGTCTGCAGCACTTCCCTCAAGGCTCTGGCTCCTAAGCGTTAGGTGGCCACACCTCACTGCAGCTAGGCCAGGACCTCTCGGGTGAACCCAGCAGTGGCAGTCACCATACTGCATGCCCATCATGCTGCACTCGACACAGACAGAAGTCACCAACTGGGGAAGCGCAGCTGCCTTGGTGTGGGGGGCTCTGGGACCTCAGCCAGCCCCAACAGCACTACAAAGCCAGGCTCACAGCCCCCACAGGCCCTCTGGAACCCTCCTAGCAACTTCCACTGCCTTTGCTGGTCACCGCAGGGCTCCACTACACCTGCTCTGTGTTGGTCCATTGCTCAGGGCTTTCACACTTAGCTCCATCCCAGCCCTTGTTAATTTTGTGTGTTTTTGAGACAGGGTCTCACTAATGCAGTGCAAGCTGGCCTTGAACTCACTATGTAGCCCAGGCTGGTCTCAAACTCCACAGAGATCCTCTTGATCACTAGGATTATAGATGTGAGCCACCATGCCTGGCCCATCTTATTAAATATTGAGTTAGAGTCTTTTTTTCTTTTCTTTTTCTTTTTTTTTTTTTTTTTTGTACTAGAGATTGAACTCAGGACCTTGCACTTACTAGGCAGGCACTTGTGCCAATGAGCTAAACCCCCTCCCCTTGAGTCAGAATCCTGCTAAGCCACTGAACCGCTCAGGCCAGGCTGGAACACAGTGATCCTCCTGCCTCAGCCTCCCAGGGTACTAGATTCCAGGCCTGAAACCCTGTTCCTGGTTCCATGTTGTCTGGAGCTCTTCACGGCAGCTCCTAGTGTCACCACCTCTTCTGCAGCGCAACCCAAGATGAGGCAATGGGATCATGTGGCATGGCTTTCCTTAGAACCATGCATGGGCCAGAGCTGCCCACCTGGAATGCCTGGAGAGGGGGGAGAGAGCACTACTCACGTGTGTGCAGCTCCTCGAATCTGGGTGCTGTGGCGACTGGGGCAGGGTCACCTGAGATGGACCACAGCAAATGCCTCCTGTGGGATCTGGAAGCCTCACCCCTCACTCCACAGCTCCCTGAACACAGCAGGGCTATCCTGAGGGTGTGGCTTTCCAGTCTCCAGGAGGGGTGGCCATGCTGACTCCGCCCATCACACTGGGCTGGCGGAGTGCAGACACCAGGCCCTCCCTGAGCTTTGCTGTCAGCACTGTAGCAGGGAAGGGCTGTAGGAGCAGTGCTAGGAAGAGGGTAGGGCAGAAGACAGTGAGCCAGCACCCAGGGGAGGGCCAGTGCCCATCCTTTCACCTGTGTAGTCTCATCTGCAATCCGTTTAACCCTTTTTATTTTTGTGGCACTGAGGATCAAACCCAGGCCTTGCCCATGCTAGGCAAGTGCCCTACCACTGAGGCATATCCCCAGCCTGCATCTTACCATTATTACATGTCATTTAATTTCTACAACACAACAGGTTAGCAGGGATGGCGCTACTATCCCCTCTGTAGACAGGAAATGTCAGTTCAGAGAGGTGAATTCAAGCGCCAGAGATGTGCAGCCAGGGCCCCAGTCAGGACTGATCACAGACCTGCTCCCCTGCTCTCAGACGGAGAATTTCTGCCTGGCTCCTTTCCTGGTCCCCATCCTTTGCTCTGGTCATGGTAACAGAAAAGGAACGCCCCAAGGCCGCCCTCTGTGACTCTTCCCAGAGAGATGCCTTCCTCCACGATGTGAGTCTTGGTCAACAAACTCCCACCTGGGTGCCCTGTACACCTCAGGCCCACACAGGAGACTTTACCCAGGAAAGGAGTGCTACACTAGTTCAGGCGGGACAGAGGTCTCAAGCCAAGGCCAGGTACTAGAAGCCTAGCATCCATGGTCACTGGCCTTGGAGAAACAGCCATCCTTGGCCAAAGCCAGTGAGGGGTACCTGGAAGCCAGGGTACAATTGGTAAGGACTGGGCAGGCCACACCACAGGCAGCACACCAAGTGCCACCAGACCATTCCCATCCGCCTCCTCATCTCAGCCCCGTCTATCCCCCTCAGATCTCTAAATCACATTCAGAACTCCAAATTTTAAGACAAACTCCTCGACCCCCGCCAAACAGGTGGGCCACAGATGGATCACCTGCATAATCCAGGGCTTGCTTGGGGCTCTGGGGCATTTCCCATGAGACCAGCTAGTTGGCAAATGGTCTGACGACCCCTTGCCGGTCCAGGTGGATCAGGGAAATGGGCATTGTCCAAAGGAACAAGAAGTGCCAGTTGCTTAAAGACACCAATCATGCCCTCCACAACCTTCAGGGTGAGATAACGCTTTACAAGGGGGCCACATGGCAGTTCCCACCTCGGAACTTCCCAGCCTGTCTCCTCACCTATGAGCTGGGAGGGTCTTGCCAGCCTTGCCTTGAGGAGCATCAAGGCAGGAATGATGCGCAGGCGAGACTGGGTGAGCCGCCACAGAGGCCTGCTTCCTGGCCCTGGGCCATCAGCCCCTCCCGTGCCCTCAGGCAGTCTCTCGCAACCTCCCTGGGCTTCACCATGGGGTCTGCGGAAGAGGCCAGAATACCAGACTCCTTTCTAGCACTAAGCTACCTTCATAGAGATATGCAGACACCTGGTGACAACACACCAGCCCCAAGGTGGCCACTGACAGAACAGCTAGAATCCAGTCCTTGCTCTCTAAGAGAGATCACATATAGAGCTCTCTGCTGTCTCCCCAAAACTGTGACCTGCAGTTGTCCATCTCAGAGAATGCCTAGAAACCCGAGAAAGGAGATGCTACCCCAGAGGAGGGACAGAGAGCTAGGCAGAAGAAAGGGCCTGGCTGGAAGCTTTCTTCTAGGAAACAACGGGCTTGTGGAACAGCTGAGGAGGCGGGGAGGTGGGACAATGGGAAGAGGAAGGTGGGTGTGGAGAGGCCATGTCACATCCCAGGCTAGCAGCCCGCATTCGGGTAGACACAGTGCAGTGATTCACTCTCCTGTCTCCCAAAACCAGAAAGGGGAGCAAGAAACATTCTGGGGGAACTCTCAGTATTAATCAGAACTCCAGGAAGCTGAGGCTGGAGAACACACGGGAAACTGGTCAGTTAGGGAACAGCCAAGGTGGCAGGAAAAGCTACCAGGAGTGGGCTGACCTCTGACACCTCCCTTGTCACCCTGACTCCTAGTTCAATGCCCCATTGGATATTGGCATCAAACTGTCCGGGGCTCAGTCTGAGCAGGATGGCCAGGCCCTGGGGAAACTGCGTCAGGCTGTCCTTGGAGAAGAGGCTGAAGGTGAGTCTTCAGCATGAAATCCCAAAAGGAGCCACACCCAGCTTTGGAGACAGTTTTGTTCCCCAAACCTGCATATCCAAATGAAGTCCCAAGTTCTCTCTGCCACCTGCTGCAGGAGGTTGGGGACCTGTGAGCAGCCAGCTGGGGAGTGACACAAAGTCTGCCTTCAAAGTCCCTGCAGCAGTTCAGGGCCAGCTGAACCTTACTTCCTTACTGTACAGGGATGCTAACAGCCATTGGGAGAGTGTAATGCCTTTCTGTGTTGAGGAAATCTTAATTAACTATTCTCACACAAAGGTACAAGTGCTGTGACACATCCCAACAGGCTCCCAGCCTGACATGCAAGGCTTTTGGCTGTTTCAGATCCCTCCATCCTGTAAAGATACCTCCTTTCCATGACGGAGGAGGCAGGATTATCTGCAAAGCACAAGTACCTTCCTCCCAAGCCAGAGCACCTTGCGCTGCAAGCTGTGAGATGGGCAGGGCAGCACTTGCCTGCTGCACAGATGAGGGTCCTGCCAGAGGCCACAGGCCACCTAGTGCAACTGCAGAAGGAAGCCTCCTTAGCAGGGCACTGCGGGGTAGGGCCCTGGAGCTCTGACTGGATCTCTTCCATTCCAGAGGCCCCGGCAGACAAGTGACGCTGCAGGACAGCTGCCTTGCCTTCCTCCCCTCTCCCATTGCTTCCACAGCAACTCCTGATACCCTTGTGCTATTTAAAAGGCGAATAAATGTTCAACTGCATGCCAAACATCCACCAAGAGGTGCTCACTCCCCCAGAGGGAAGCCTCGCACTGACATCCTGGAGGAGCGCAGGGCAGAAGGGCTTTGGAGGGGGACAACAGAATGAGGGGAACAAAGGAGGAGACAGACACGGACCAGAGCGTCCCAGGGCAGCAACACTGCACCTGGAGCTCAGTAAGAACCAGCAGGTGCTGGATGTGACAATATTGAAGTCAGCATCCCCTCAAGGCCACTCACCAAGATGACATGAACAAGGTGAGGTGCAAGAATGAGTTTGAACTTAGCACCTGGAGGTGTTCAACAGTGGCTCGTACGCAAACAGGACTGAAGTACTCCTGCCCTTCCTCCTTGAAAGGCCTGGCACAGCACTGACCTCCTGTGGTGCCACTGGCTGCCACCTGGATGGCCTCCTTGATAGCAGCTGGTGACCCTCAAACATTTCTGCCTGCAGCTCCCAGTAGACAGGGGCTCACCCTCAGATCCCCAGCTGAATTCACATCAGAAGCTTGTCTTCTAGGGGGACAAATGGGGTGCCAGTCTGGGTTGGGGCAGATATAGGGGTCACACCACTAGCCTGCTCCATGCACTAGTGCAGAGGGGAATGCACAGGCTACCTGCAAGGCCAGGTAAACACCTACACTGAGGATCCCACAGACAGAAGGCACAGGGGCTAGCTAGGAGTCACATTCATGTCACCCATACCCAGCGCAGTTACCATTTGGACATGGTAGCACCTGAACCCCAGCTACCAGCAGGCTTGGGGAGTGCACATGTGTGAGGCATCTTCTCCACCCTCCAGCTTCTAGCCAGGGCAGACTTAGCTCCCACCCCAGCCTTCAGCCCACGGTTTAACAAAACCCTCAAGCACCCCCAGTCCTGCAGAACAGAGGTGCCTGGACCGCACAGGCAGCACAGCCCGGCAGCCCTGCCAGGCACAGGCAGCTGTGGACTTCAAGTCGGACTGGCAGGATCATCAACAAAGCAATTCCTGGCAAAGGGCCTCTCACTAACGTGCCCCACTGTGGCCTCAGCTCTTGCAAGCTCCACCTCCCCGGGCAGACCACACCCACTCCCGTTTCTAAGAACTCAGTGTCACTTCCTTGCCCACACAAGCATCAGCCTGAGCTCAGTAATAACCAGATGGGAAGAGTGTTACAATAAAGCCACCAAAGGTATCTGCAGACAGTGACTTGGGGAGTGCAGGGGTGGGACAGAGAGCTGAAATCCCTGGCCAGCCAGTCAGGCCCTGTCTTCCAGGGCACTTAATACAGGTAGAGCCTGGCAGACTAGTCCTGACCCTCAGCCACACCCATGTCACTTGGCAGTCACTGACCACACTGAGAGCTGGGGATCTGGGGTCTTGGCCAAGTCCAGACAGTGAGGAGCCTGCTGAAACAGCATCCACTGACTGGGCTGGGCAGAGGACAGACACCAGGTCCCCAGGCTGGGGGTGGAGCGCTGCTGGTCACCTGATGCCGCCCACCCCCCAACAAAGAATTTCCTTCCCTGCAGAGACTGCCCCCCTACTTCCGGCACCCCTGCTAAGCACCAGGTGAGCCTAGGTGAGGAAGAAAACTAGAGTTGAGAGAGGCAGAGTATTCCCAGGCTACCCAGCAAACACAGCAGGCACTTACACTCGTCTCACCCTCCACCTCTTACCCAGTCTGCTTCCCTGGCCCTGCCACCTAGGATCCAAGGGGCTTCTTGCTCTGTTTTATAGTGTTGGGAACGGGACCTAAGGCCTTGCCTACACTTGGCAAGCATCCTGCCACCTGGTTAGGAGTCACTAACCCTGACCCAAGGATCTCTGGAGTGGGCTGGGTGTTCCCAGTAGTGATCAAGGCATTTGCTGGGAAAAAAATTCCCCTTATGAAAAAACCTCCGCTTTGTGTTTTGCAATTAGTACAGCAGTACATGTTCAACATATCACATAGTTCTGTGTGCCCTCTGAAGCACTGAGAACTATGTGAACAGAAAAGCTGAGACACCCATTCCAGACACCTCACTTAACCTGAACCTGCTAACACCACTGGCAAACAGCACTCGGAGACCAGCATAGGTGCTCGCCTCCTCTGACTAGCTGAGCCTGCTTATTCACCTGCTCTGTATCCCAGGGCCACTTGCCTTTTTTTTTTTTTTTTTTTTTGGTACCAGGGATTGAACTCACGACCTTGAGCTTCTCAGGTAGGTGCTTAAGCCACTGAGCTAAATCCCCAGCCCCACTTGCCCTTGTTTTATAAAGATCGGGCAAAAACTGAAGTACTGACAGTAAATGCTTAATATCAGTTCCACACTCAATTGAAAGAGCAAGGGGAAGAAGAAAGCCCAGAGCATCACTGAGTGGACAGTCAACCATGTGTTCCACAGGAAGGAGCCAAACCAAAGTTACAGAACACAGAGAAAACACAGGGTCATGGGAAGGAGCCTCCTTTCCAGCTTGGGCATGCGCGTGAAAATCAGGGCAGGTGACGGCATTAGTGGCAGAGCACATGCCCAGCATGCATGAGGCCCTGGGTCCATCCCTAGATCAAAAGACAAGGAAGAGTGCAAGAAATGTCCTTCAAAGTTTTCCCTGGAGGTGTAGTTCACATACCAAATCCCTAGCACCTTGTGGAATTCCCCTCCTACTGCACTGCTCTGGAGAAAAGAGGCAGCCCAGTCTGCGTCCTCCTCAGAAGCTGAGCAGAGCAGCAGCTGGCTTCCCAGGGGGTGGCGAATGCTCCATGCTGCGGCATCTTCCACACACACCGTGTCTTCGCACATCATGTAACAGTGCTGCAAGGAACAGGAACACCTGACAATGTCTCAGACTTTCAGACGCAAAGCTGGCCAACAGCCAGACTAACCCAGTGTCACTCACACAAGTCTCAACAGACACAGACAACACAAGAGGCAGCTGGCGGATCCATCACTTTATTCGCAGAAATAGATGGCCAAAGATGGGGACACACAGAGGCATTCTGGCCACACAGCAAGAATAAGTCACCTACCCAAAACTTAAAAAGAGTAAAAACAAGGCCCCCAGCTCTCACGCCCAGCCAGTGAGGTCTCACCGCGTAACAGCAGCCACATGGCGGCCCTGAATCTTGGGACAGAAAAGCAAACCGACAGCACCTTGTGCTGTGCCCTGTCAGGGTGGAGCAGTGGGTGGGAGACATCATGGAGTCATCACTTATGACCCCTTAGCACAGACCACGCCAGAAAACACAGGCAGTGCTGACCCAAGTGCTTCTTGTCAGGGAGATGGCTGGACTCTGGCTCACGTGACTGACAGATGCACTGAGTGTCCCCGCATCTACCAACCAGATCAAGTCCCAATGTCCCCACACTGGCAAATGGGAGCCACAGAGATGGACTCTGAGCCAGGTCAACTTCCCAGGTCACTCCAGATAGGAAACATGATATCCATTCTACTTGGCCTCACATTTAAAACCCCTGCACGCCCAGCTACAAGCTCCAATCAGGGACAGATTTTATAACAGAAGCCTCCAAGTAACAAGATGAGGGATTCCAGGGTGCAGGTCAGGAGAAGAATCATTTCCCACACAGTCCAGGAGTCTCCTTGCACCTACTCCTTGACCACCAGGCCCTCCAGTGAATCCACTGTCACAAGGCACAGCAGGGTGCTGTGGAGCACTGCCCTCAAGATGTAGCTGTGAACTGTAGAACAGGCTCCAGCTAAGACAGAGGACAAGGCAAGGGACCCAGCTGCAGAGGGCCCAGACTGCTTCTGAGGAAGGCAAAGTAGCACAGCCAGGCCCAGGAACCCTGCAGAATGAGTTCTTTCTGCTGTCAGCCCAGTGGGGCGTATTAGGGTCAGCCACACAGGATTAATCCAAGGGACTGTTCTGGTCCAGTGTGCCAGAACATGGCAAAAATGGAGGATATCACAAACCACCAAGTGGCTTGGCTTGTGCTACACACTGAACTCTTACCATTTACCACCCTGGAAGCAACCCCAGCAGTCTCATTAAGCAGGGAGCATCTCCTATGGGGTCGGCCCTGAGAAGGCTCTTCCCTCAGGGCCTGTCTGCTCAGGACGGGCATCTGCTGCACACCTCCACTGACAGTAGGGCCAGTGATGGTGATGGAAGGTATCAGGGAGGAGGGGCAGTCTTTCCAGTGATCGCACCCCAACTCCCCACTTGAGGTAATTTCTATAATCAAGAAGCAGGATCCAAGTCATACACCTACAGTGCTCAGAGGAGGAGGAGGAAAAAGGGGAGGAGGAAGAGGAAGGGGAGGAGGCCAACTTTATTCACAGACTACTCAAAACCACCAGCTGCGAAGAACAGGGACATGGACTGGCCCTTACATGGCATTCATCCAGGGATGGCCCTGGACCATTCTCACCAAGAGGTGTAGGCCAAATGCCATTCTGGGCAGCTCGCTTCCCTGCACCCATGCCCCACCCCCACCCCCACGCCAGGAGCTGAGGCCTTAGCACAGAGTTCCAAGGTCAACAACCAGTCCTGGGTTTCTCTATCCAACGGGTTCTGCAGTCATATCCTTGACCTGGGACACAGGCAAAGTTCAGACCCAGCCCATCTTCCGTCAGGCTGCTGGTCACCCTGGAGGTTTGAGAGAAAAAGAAGGTTCCAAGCCGAGTTCACGCAACATGATCAGGCTTCATGCTCGCCCTGTTTATACTCCATACATTAAGGAACCGTAGCCAAACACCTGCTTGGCCTGAAGCACATCTGTGTGAATGGCACGACATGTGCCGAGGCTCCTGCTGTGTCCTTGGCTCACAGACTGTAGAGGCGACTGGTGTTCTCTCGCAGAGCAGCCAAGGTGTGTGACAGCGGCTCCTCTTTGACTCTGGCGATCTCTCGAACCGTGTGCAAGGCCAGACCAGGGTGGGCATACTGGCAAAGGCTTCTGGGAACCTGGAAGACATCAAGAGTGCAAAACATCGCTATGTCTTCTGCACACAGCTGGACAGACTCCCTCCCGACCCTTCCCCAGCAAGGACTTCTTGGGGCTGCCCTGTGGAGACCCCTTTACCTGCAGGTGCAGGGAGAGTCCTAGCAGGGGGCTCTGGGTGAGCAGGGTCCCACGCTTCTGTGGACTGCCCTCTACAGGGCAGGGCTTTGCACTGCCTGGAAGAGAGTGGTTACCCTTCAGCTTCTCCGCCCCATGGACTTTAGATTGTGCAGAGCAACAGCAAGGACACATCTACACAGCCAGGCTGGGACCTGGAGGTTGTGGGGTGCTGGGGCTCTGACGCCCACCTCCCCACCCTCTCCTTGGTGCCTCAACTTGGCCCAAAGACAGCCCTACCTGGCGTGGGAGGAAGTAGGGAGCGTCGGTCTCCACAAGGATTCTCTCCAGTGGGATCTGTTTCAGAGCATCCCGCGCCTCCCAGGCGGAAGAGTATGTCAGCACTGCAGTGAAGCCCACGGACAGGTTGGGGAAGTACTTCAACAGGGGCTCGATGACCGGGTAGCTGCCGGTGAAGCAGTGCCTACAGGGAGAATGCCAGGCCAGGGTTTGCCCACGGTCCTCCTGCAGCAGCCCACAGTCCCTCCAGCCCCAAGCCCTCAGTAAGTCACAGACACAAAGCAACTGCACCCAAGGGTGCCTAAGCAATCACAGGGAGCATAACCCAGCAACCCCTTCCATGTCACCCAGCACTGCACAGCTACTCAGCAAAGAATACTTAATAATGCAGGTGCAGCACAGCTTGTGATAGGAAAAGAGGACAGAATTTAAAATGTCCTTCTACAGTTATAACTGCAGCATGCAAAAATTATGTCTATGTATTCATCTCTTTTGTCTTTGAAGACAGGGTCTCACTATGTAGTCCAGGCTGGCCTCAAACTTGCAGCTATTCTCCTGCCTCAGCCTCCCTGGGATTACAGGTGTGTACCACCACACCTGGCATGCCTATGTAGTCCAAGAAGTATACACAAAAAATGAAGCTGAGGACATAGCCCAATGGCCGGGTGCTTGCCTAGTATGTGGGGCCCTGGGTTCCATCCTCAGCACCACAAAAAAATAGGGAATGGACTGAGATGACTTTTCTTCTTTACATGTGACAGCTGCCCTTGCTCCTGGTATCCTGCTGTACAGCTCACCCATCTGGGAGCTCAGGGCCTCCCTCCAGCCCCAACACCACAATGGCCATCCTTGCCCAGGTTGCAGAGTGTCTGTGCCTCAGCCCTACTGTGTGCCAATCTCTGCTCAGACTCCCAGAAGATGGCAGCACAATCTCGGGGTCTCTAACAAACCCCTTTCTCACCTTTAACCCAGGCCCTTCTAGCCAGAATAAGCACTTACACCTAACTTGGGCAGCCTTACACCCTGTCCACGGAAGCCACCAATGGACCCCACTAACCCGGCTATCCCCAGAGCTAAGCCAATGTCCAGCACACACACAGGCTGCTCAAAGCATACACCAAACTACTTTGGAACCCCATGTTTGATAAAACACATCTGCACTTTCATTCTAACTATGGAAAAGGAACTTTCAATTTAAAAAAAGGAAAAAATGACATTCTGAGATGCCTTGAATGTTCTGTGTGTTAAGCCTCTGGATCCCAAAGGAGCAATAGTTCTCACTTCTGAGAAATGAAAGCCCTTTGTTGCTCACTGTTGACTCAGGGTGTCAGCTAAAGCCACATGCCACAGAAAAACAGCAGGCAAGGACAAGAAATTGCATATGGTTCAACTCCACTCCTTAGCAAAGGGATTCACAACACGATATAGGTACAGATCTCCAGGGCCCCAATACAAGCAAAACATTACAATCCACATCTATCACCGTTCCCCGCATTTCTCCTCTTCCTCAACCAGCAGCCCTGACACAGTCATATCTTTCATTTGCCACTTAAGCTGCAGTCTCCTGACCTGTGGATTTTGTAGTCAAAGGGCACAAATTTTTTCATGATGTCCAGCAGATCTTCGTCAGCTTCTCGGCAATGGATGACCAAGGGCTTCTTTAGAGACACAGCCAGCTGCAGCTGTCTCTTAAACACCTGGGAGAAGACAAAGGGACACCATCTGGTCAGGGACACTTCAGAAGTCTGTCACATTAGAACCTCACTGGGTCCAACTCTTTGTACAACCAAAAATGACACAATGGAACTGCGATGGCTGCCGTTTACCTGGCACTTTCTAGAGTGCAAGGTGTGCTTGGAGCCCTGGGACGGCTGATCATGTGCAGTCCCAAAGGACCATGCAGCAGCAGCAAGGACAGTGACTGAAGCACCCAGAGGCTGCAGGGCCAGCACACTGATCCGGACAGCGCTGTCCTGGGCTCAGGGCCAGGAGAGGACGCTGGGCCCTTGCCTCACTGCACTCATCACCTTGTGCCACTCTGAGACAGGTATGGTGTACTTTCTCAGCAGTGCAGGAGCTGTGCCATACACATATCCCTCCGGCACAGTGCCCAGTGTTCAGAAGGCACTCAAGGTTGTGTCAAGAAAGAAACACTATACTTATTTTCTACAACCTGCTTTCTTTACTCAGTCCAAACTGGGTAGCTTTCTGGGTCAGTATGAACAGATCTATTTCATTCTTGTTTTTTGGTACTGGGGATCAAACACAACCTCACACTTGCTAGGCAGGCACTTACACCGATGAGCTAAATCCCCAGCCCCTTTATTTCATTCTTTTTAACTCTAACCACTTTTAAGTTTTCATTAATAAAATGCACTTATTTTTAATTATATAAATGAAAGGCCAGGTGTGGTGGCACATGCTTAAAACCCCAGCACTTGGAAGGCTGAGGCAAAAGCATCACTTCGAGTTTGAGGCCAGCCTGGGCTACAAAATGAGTTCAAGGCCAGCATGGTGAAACTGTCTCAAAAAGATGAATGAATGAAAAATTAGGGCTAAGCCAGGCATGGTGGCACACCACTGTAATCCTAGCACTGTTACTTCATTATGAGCAAATTGCCTCATCTAAAGAACTATTTTCCTGTGCAGCTTTTTCAGTTATAGAATATAATTCATATTAGCACTTTAGCCTGAAACAGTGAAGTATATCTGGTGGTAAAGTGATATCCACTTGAGAAAGACAATTGTAAATTTAACTAATGCAGGTGCTTGCTACCCCTTTTCAACAGATGGACCAGCTAAAACCAATTCTGCTGTGCCACCTGTCTGCTCTGTTTTTTCTTTTCTTTTTTCTGTCTTTGTGAGTCAGGGTCTCATTATGCAGTTCAGGCTGGCCTTGAGCTCACTTTGTAGCCCAAGCTAGTCTCAAACTCGCAATGATCCTCCTGCCTCAGCCTCCCGAGTGCTGGGATTACAGACATGTGCCACCATGTCCAGCTTTCCCTGTTTTCAACTGAAAGAGAGGATCACAGACATGCCACTAGTGGAATGTTTGGCAGAAGGTTTAGGTGGGGCCAGACTCCACTGGGTACACCTGCTACCTGTTCATCTGCCCCTCTTTAACCCCTACACCAAGGCAGGAGGTTTCAAAAGAGCCCAATTGTTGCTTCTAAAAGGAGGCCTTAGACTAGCCAGGAGCTAGGCATGGTGGCATATACCTTTAATCCTAGCACTTCGGAGGCAGAGGACAGTCCTGTTACAGCGAGTTCAAGGCCAGTCTGAACTACATAGCAAGACCCTATTGTCAACAAACACACAAGCAAACAATAGCCAAGCACACTGTTACAGCCTTAGGGAGAAATACACAGCTATATAAAAAACAGTTTTCAAAGTATAGTTAATAGAATAGGAAAATGTTTACAACTACACATTCAAAACTATTACTTTTTAGCTTCTTAGCTTCCTTTTCTTTTAAAAAAGGGCAAGGATACGTGTAGTTCAGTGACAAAGCATGTGCCTAGTCTGCCCAAGACCCTGAGTTCAATCTACATTCACAAGACATATTTCTTTGACTCAATGAAAGGTAATTAACAATATCACAAAGTGTATTATGTTTTGTAGAATACTTCCAAATTTCAAAATGCTAAGACCAAAAAGTTCCCTGGCATGCAGAGTCCTATAGCTGTGTGCAGCTTACCAGGAAACACATGTGTGAACACACTGCAGGTGCCACGTAAGCAACACAATCTGGCTCCCCAGTGGTGCCTGGTCAGGAATTCTGAGGTTCATTAGCCTGCCCAGGGCTATCCTCAGATGATTTTTGTATACTTATTACCTCAATAATAATTCCAAGCAAATTCAAAGGCAGACGTGGCAGAGTTCAGCCAGCAAGATGGGGAAAAGACACTCTACTCTTCCTTGCTTTAGAACTAAAGGATTCTGATAATCATATTGGAGGGTATGTGCAAGTTACACATGGAATACCTGAGATTTAGTGCTTGGGAAGTAAACAGTTAAATCTGTGACCACTGACATATGCCTGCAATCCCAGCAATTGGGAGGTTGAGGCAGGACTGCTGCAAATTCAAGGTCAGCCTGGGCTCCACAGTGAGTTCAAGGCCAGCCTGAATGACATAGCCTGAAGACCCTGGTCTTGGGGGAAAAAAAAAAAAATCTGTGAACACACAGATAAGGAAAAAGAGGGCTGGGTAATTTAGCTCAGTGGCAGGAAAAAGTTAACTGAGGTTTATCCCAGGTAGCAGGAAAACCACTCACTTTAACCCTATGTTTGTATTCTTTTCTTTTCCTCTATTTTCTAATCCTTTCAGAAATAGGAGGTAACAGACCAAACTTTTTTTCCCTCTTCTTGGTGCTGATGTCTGAACCCAGGGCCTCATGCATGTTCGATCCTTGACCTCCATCTCTAGCCTTTAGCCTCTCAGAAGAGCCAGATCTGCTCCCGTCAATCTAGCCAGATCTGCCTGCAAGGATGCACCATGGTGCAGCACTCATCTTGAGCCTGGGAATGACTAACTTAAGGCAGCTACTAGTCACCATTCCCCTCCTTTGGGCATCATATCCTAGACTTATGGGAAGAAGCCTCTTCCTCTGTTCAGCCTAGCATCCTCGGTGTTTTTGCTTTTTCTGAGACAGAGCGTCACTGTATAGTTTAGGCTGACCTGGAACTTGAAGTGATAATCCTGCCTCAGCCTCCTGAGTGCTGGGGTTACAGGTGTGCACCACCAGGCCCAGCTTCCTCCAGTAGTAACATAAATGTTTGTCAACTGTTCTCTCCTTTACATGCAGCTGTTTTACCCTCCTCCCAGCCAGTAATTTATTTCCCCTGACTCACTATATTCTAGTCTTGTGTCCCATTTCACCAGGTCTAATAGCTGAAGGCTGCACTGGTCACCTATGGCACTGCTTCAAGCCCAGCTTTCTAGACAGCATGGCCATATATTTCCATAACCATATTTGAGACCCTCGCAACTCAGCAAAGGGAAAGATACTGTGAAATACTGGTAAATGTTCAGTGAACATCCACTCCCTAAAACTTTCCCATGAAGCTTTCCTGAAATGCCCCTCTTCCCACACTGCTACAACCACGTTGTACCACAAACAACCTGTTGGGAAAACAGGATATTAAACATTTGTCTCCCTCCCCTAAAAATCAATTTTTTTTCTCCTGTATTCAGATTGAGTTATTTTACTATCAGGTCTGGCTAACAGAATAACGTTTCAGGCCAGATTTGAGATGATGCACAAGGGAAAGCTAGGAAGCAGCTTCCACAAAGAGGGGCATATGCACCTGTTCCCTGAAGCCTGCAGCCTAGAAGGGCAGACACCCATGGGCCCCAGCAGCCACAACACAGCCCAGGAAAGCAACATCCTCCTATGCATGCCACAGGGGTTGCAAGGAAGGATGAAGAGAGGGGTCCTCCTGGTCCTACTCATTCCCAGTCAGAAACCTTCTGCAATGCTACTAGGACTCTTACCCTACCAAACACTCAAAAAATATTGGGAGGGAAAGACAGTAACAGTCATTATCTCTCACTGAATGAAAATTACCTTCTTGAACAAAAACAAATCTTGGAAGTTTGTTGCTTCCCAAGAAAGCAGCAAGGACATGTCTTGACACTGGTATCAGCCACATCACAAAATGCCTCTTCCCCCCTCACATCAGAGTGCTGATGGGGCTAGGAGCATCTCCAGAGGTACAGGGTTTGTCGGTCCCCAGCACCGCAGGGGAGAATGCTGAGAGGTAAGAAAGAGCTCATAGTCTGTAAAGCATCTGACAAATTATTCCAGAGGATCTGGATAGGAACAAGGAAATGCAGATGGCTTCTAAACTCTTTATTTCTACCCTTCTCCACTGTAGGTGGGAATGCAGGCTGATGCAACCACTGTGGAAATTAGTGTGGAGATTCCTTAAAAAAACTAGGACTACAGGTCCCATTCAACCCAGCTATTCCCCGTCTGCGTGTCTTCCCAAAAGAATTACAAACATACCACAGTGATATATGTGCACCCATGTCTGCAGCAGCACAATCTGTAATAGCTAGGTCTTAGAAACAACCTAAACACCCATCAACTGAAGAATGGATAAAAAGATGTGGTCTTTTTATACAATGGAGCACTAAACAGCCATAAAGAAGGACAAACTGGAGAGTTTTATAGTAAATGGATGCAACTTGATCGTGTAAACATTGTACCGTCTCACTACTGTGAGAAGCTAAAAGAAACAACATAACTGTATGTGAATGTATACATACATGTACATAAAAAACTGGTTAAGATAGTTATACTACTGATTTCTCTGAGTTCATTGAAGAGAAAGGTTTGTGTTGATATTGTTCAGACAATGGAAGGCAGATGTCTTGTGTGATGTCTTGTGTGAATGATTTGGGGATAACAATGTGCAATGTATGTACCATTGTTGCCCCTTGATTGATTTGTTTTGAAATTCTTAGTTTTTTTAAATTCTTAAAATAAAATGGATTTGAAAAATAAATAAATAAATTCTTTGTTCCAAAAGTAAAGAAAACCTTAGTTAGGTTTCAACACTAAAGTAGTAACTGTAACTAAAGCAAACTACAGTAAGCCTTGTTACCTTGTGCTGCTCTGGAACAGGCGTGGTGCACTTGTAGGAGTAATCCAGGCCTATTTCCCCAAATGCCACAGCCTTGGGGTGCCTTAAGGCTTGCAAAAGATTTCGTTCTTGACTCTCACTATAATACCGTGCAAAATGAGGGTGACAGCCAAAGGCCCCCCAAACCTGATCCTCCTTCAACAGCTCCTCCCAAAGGCAATCTGTCAGTGTCCGCGGATCACAGAAGTCTGAGATGCAGCCCCGAAACTCCTTCGGGAAGGAACTGCTATACATTCTCCTGAACTTTGTGAAGGTCCCTTTGAAAGACAGCTTGGAGTAGAGCATGTCCAAGTGACAGTGAGTGTCAATGAAGCCCTCTTCCTCTAGGCCTGGCTCCCTGTGGTTCCCTGGCAGGAAGGCAGATGTGCTCCTGTCCACCTGTCCTCCACTGGAACGAAGTGGTGTCTCCTCTCGGAATGTTCTTTTCTCCTTCATGTCTTCTCCTCCAGAGCTTCTGGAGAAATGAAATGAATGAGAATTCTTTGATCTGCCTTCCTCTGCAACCTTCAGGTCTCTGGAGGTGCTCTGGGCACCTGCTGTGGGGCCAGGGGAATAGTTGCAGCTGCTCTCCCCTGCCTGTGCTGTGTCCTGGCTGCTGCTGCACATGGAGGCATAGCCCAGAGTCTTGGGGCTGCTGGTCCAGTAGCTGGCATAGTCACACCACGGACTACTATACAGATGAGGAGGGTACATGACATAGTCAGTGGGGAAAGAAGCAGGCTCTAGAACTGCTGAGTGTTTCGGGGAGACGGGCTCCTCCTGAGAGAATCTGACTGTGGAGAACTCGTCCATGTCAGACCAGTCACTTCCTGAAGATGGGCGCTCCAGCACCACCTCCCTGTCTTGATGCTGCAGGGAGGAAATGACAATGTGTTAGTCTTCCCATGTGCAAATGACCCTCATGCCTAGCGCCATGGTGTGACAGTGGTCTGCCCCTTCTGGAGCTAAGGTGGGAACCAATTCCCATGGTGAAGGCCAACAGGACAAGAGGCCATTAGGTTAGAGAAAGTCATCAGGATGGAGGCCCAGGAGTGAACCTTGGAGGCTTCACAGGAAGCCGGCGAGAGACCAGACGGTAAAACACACAAGTGAGCTCACTGTCTCTTGCCATGAAACGCCCCTCTTGGGTCTATGCCAGCAAGAAGGCCCCTTAACCTTGGACCAAAACCATGAGCAAATGACACTGTTATTAGCAAAGGCATCAGCAGACACAAGCCCTGGCTCACCTTCTGTGCAGTTGTGTACTAGCTCATCTTTTACCTGATTGCCTTACAATCTCCACAGATTCCAGAAGTGAAATCTTCCAGGTTATAGCTCAAGCTGCAGCTGTGAATAGTCTTATCAGGTCTGGGGAATGCACCCGTGATCACTGTATTCTGTCCGTAAAGGGATGCTGTCCCTACATTCCTTCCCTTACTGGTCCCTCTGGAGAAAAGCTACTCTGCAGAATGCACTCCACACTGGGGATCTGCCAGAAAGCTGTGATATCTAACAATGCATCCAGTATAGCCAAAACCACAAGTGCTGTGGGTGATCTAAAAAGTGTAACTGAATTATTGGGTCTATGGCTGGCTCCCTTGAATCCATGTTAACTACGCCTCACCTGAAGCCCCTAGAATGCAGAAGGAAAACTGTAGGACTCCAGGGCTGGGCCACAGAGCTTTGTGGCCTCCCTCCACTTGTGCTCTCAGCTGGCTTACTGCAGAAGCAGCCAGGTCACCCTAAAAGGTCACCTGCAAGTATAGGTGGGTAGCTGAGCTGATGGCCAGCATAGTTGTCACCCATCCAACCCAGTCTAGTTAGATGACTGCAGCTCTCAAACCATGGGAATCCCCCAAATAAGGTCTTTCCAGGCTACACTTTCTCAACTTCTGAGCCACAAAACTGAAAGCATAACAAACTCCTTAGTAACAGGAACAGGAACAGCCATGCCTTGCATCAAATTATTTAGCACTAACAGGATGTAAGCAGCACAAGGTCAGGAGCTTTCCTTTTTTCACTGAGATCTTCTGGACACACCTGGTAAACAGTAACTGCTCACAAAAATCCACTGAATCTGTAGAGCTAAAGACAAATTCATCTTCACATCATCACCTAGTGGACAGCATTTTAAAATTACATTGTAAAACCATTCTACACTGGGGGCCCAGAATTTAGCTCAGCAGCATAAGCACTTGCCTGCCAAGTGCCAGGTTGTTAGTTGGCTCCCAAGTACCAAAAAAATAAAAATAAAAAACACTGTGACTCAAGGCCCAGAAATCTAATTCTCCATGTAACTTTGATGCAACAAGGTCTGAGACATTCAGCAAGGACACAGACACCAACTCAGACCAAAGTCAACCTTACTTAGTCCAACATTTTTTCCAGATGATATCGTTTACATTTATCAGCACCAGATAGCTTGAGCAAGAGGCCCTATAAAGTTATTTTCTTAATACTTTTATAAGTAAATCTAATCTACACAATAAAATGAAAAATTCACTATGAAACACAATTATAATCAAATTGATCACCTCCTTAAAACAGAACAAAACATGTGTTTTTGCTATATTCTCTATACTAATTCTCCATACTGCCACATATGCTGCAAAAGGAAACAGTGATCACAATTAACAAAACTTGGGTCAGGGATAAAGCTCAGCGGCACAGGGCCTGCCTGGCAAGCAACAAGATCTCAAGTTCAATTCCCGGTACCAAAAAACAAAAACAGAAATCAATAAATAAATACATACATACATACATACATATATATATAAATATTTTTTTTTTAAACACTACTGAGGATTGAACCCAAAACCTTCACACCAGGCTAACTCCCTAGCCCTTTTTTCGGGGGGATGGGGTAGGTAGCAGAGGTCAAACTCACAATCTCACACTTGCCAGGCAGACACTTATGCTGCTAGCAAGATCCCTGGCCCCCAGCCTTTTTGAGACCATGTTTCACTAAATTGCTAAGATGCCCAAACTTAAGATTCTCCCACCTTGCTTAGCCTCTTGAGTGCTGAGATTAGAAATTTGCCACCATACCTGTGACAAAAATGAATTATAAAAAAATTATAAATTTCTTATTTTAAGCTTTGCTGCTCTGTATTTCTTCTTATTACTTTTTCCCCTTGTAGTAGGGATCAACTTAAAGCCTTGTATAATCTAGACAAGTGTTCTCAGTGAGCCCACATCCCTACCATCCCTGGTACTTTTCATTTTTTGAGAAAGGATCTTATCGCACTGCCCAGGGTGGCCTCTAATTTGCAATCATCCTGTCTCAGTCCCCTGAGTAGCTGGGATTCTAAGCATCAGCCACTGTACCACTTATTTCTTGAATAACAGAAATACCAACAAGAATCTTTTCTAAAATGCAAGGCAAGGACTGAGTTTGTTGCTCAGTGGAGAACAGCCACTCTGAGTTTCATCCCTGGCGTGCACACACACACACACACACACACACAAATAATTTTTTTTTTTTTTTTAAGAACAGTAATTTAAACAGCAGCACTTTAAAGTTTTATCTGAGGCCAGGCGTGGTGGCACATGCCTGTATTCCCAGCCCTCAGGAAGCTGAGGCAGGAGGATTACAGAGAGTTCAAGGCCAGCCTGGGCTACACACTAAACTCAAGCCCAGTCTACACTACAAAACAACCTGTCTCCCCCGCCCCCCAAAAAAAGTTTTTACCAAGCTTTGGAAGCTATGTGGTAGATACCTGGGCATGCATTATACCACTATATTTACTTTGAATATGTTCAGCTGAGAATATAAAAAAGTAGTCTTGCCTGAGCTTGACAAGTCTTGCTTCTTCTGCCTGAATTTTCCAGTGAGACATACTGGAATCATCACTCCCCTTTTGTATCTATACATCTGAAAGTTATAGTACTGTCACACACACTAACACATAACATCTTTGTGAACCAGCTCTTCACTTATATCTACATTAAAAAAAAATTTATCTATATGGAGCTGGGCATGATAGTGCACACCTGTAATCCCAGCACTCAGAAGGCTAAGGCAGGAGGATGACAAGTTTGAGCCACTTGATGAATTAGAAAAACAAAAGGTTGGGATTGTAGCTACCTGAAGGTTCAGGGTTCAATCCCCAGTATTGAAAAACAAACAAGCAAACAAAAAAAGAATAATGAGTACTGGCAAGAATCCAGAGGAAAAATGAACCCTCCTATGGTTGGTGGAAATGTAAAACAATGCAACCACTAGGGAAATCACTATCACAAGTCCTCAAAATACTAAAAATAGAAATTCCATCTAACCCACCAGCACCTCTCCTGAGTATATTCTCAAAAGAATCTATTAGTGACACATGCCCACCCGCATTTACAGTAATGCCACTCAGACAGCCACGCCCCGGGAATCGCCTGGATGATGATCAATGGGTGGATGAAGAAAATGCAGTCTTTGCACAGCAGGATCTCAGCAACAAAGAACACAATCATGTCATTTGCAGGAAAGTGGATGGACTCCAGACCACCGTGCTAAATGAAATAAGCCATACTCACATCTTCTCTTACATGACAAACCTAAAATATAAATTTTAAATATTTTTTTAAAATGAGAAACCCAAAAAAATAAATAAGGAGCAAAATAAAAGACATCAGGAAGTAGAAAGATATTTTTCACATGGAAAGAGGAATAAGAGATGGAGAAGAGGGGCTGGGGACAGCGGCACAGCACCTGCCTGGCAAGCGTAAGGTCCTGAGTTCAATTTCCAGTACCAGAAGAGAGAGAGAGAGAAAAGAGGGAAGGAAGGAGAAATAGATTTTAAAACATGAGTTGAAGAGAAAAAATGGAAATAGAACTTCTGCAAATGGAGAGGAAGAAGAGCTGGAGGGAACAGAGAGGGAAGGGGACAAAAAAAAAAAAAGATATATACATGCACAAACTCCCCACGATAAATGTAATCTATGTACCGCAAACACATCTTAATAAAAATAGGTGAATGAATAAAAGAGACACCAGGAAACTAAAAGACTCTTAGAGATGGTAAAGGGGCCAGGGAGTGGTGTGGAAGAAAAAAGGTGGGAGGAATCAAATATAGATTACGTAAACCAGGCGTTGTGGCTCACGCCTGTAATCCCAGCACTCGGGAGGCTGAGTCAGGAGGATCATTGTGAGTTCAAGACCAGCCTGGGCTACAAAGTGAGTCAAGGCCAGCCTGAACTGCATAGTGAGACCCTGTCTCAAAAAGACAAAAATAAATAAATAAATAAATATAAAAATAAAAATAAGTTACATGCATGTACCGATTTCCCAAACAAAATTGCTGTTCATACATACTACAACCATCAACTAAATTTTTTTTTTTTTTTCAAACAGGGATCAAACTCACAACCTCTTACTTGCCAGGCAAGGGGTTATGTCACTGAGCTAAATCCCCGGCTGAACTAATTTTAAAAAAAAAGAAAACATTCCACAGATTTCAGGGAGAAATAAAACGTTCTTAAACTAAGTATCAGGAACCAGAATAGTCATCTCACAAAACTAAAAATAAAGACACAGGATCAATGCTTTCAGAATTCCCTCCCCAAAATGACTTCCAACTTAGTATTTCAATAAAACCAAACTTGATATTAAGGTCCAGTGTAAAATAAAGACAGCCTCAGACACCTAAGTCTTTCAAAACTGTCTCACATCAGTAACACTCAGTGGGCTGGGTGAGTGGCTCAGAGCTGCCGTGTGAGGCTGCTGGAGTCCATCCACAGCACTGCCAATGACAACAACATCACAACCTAGGACCAAACCAGAAAGACCAAATATATTTAACCAAGAGAACTATAAGCCCAGATAGATGCTTGCTAGGTGTTTCACTTACCTTTGTGGTTTCTAGGTGCGAGTCAGCATCATCCACGAACTCCAGGGGTGGAGCAGGCTTCTCAATGACTGTCACTCGACCCCCAAGTGGCTCTGCGCTGGGTTTCTGCTGAGGGTCGATAACCACTCTCCTGTCACAGAAGTGGCCCTCGTCTAGCACAGGGCTTTCCTCTTCCACCCTGACCTGCGGGGATGGCTCTCTTTCCTTCCGGGGAGCAGTGACCGCAACACTGCAGGCTGCTCCTTCTTGGCTGGGTTGCTCTCCTGGACACTGCTTTACCCTGGGTGTGGCTGCCTCTCCCTTCCTTTTGGGCATTGATTTCCCCAGGATGCCCCGGATGGCCTTCAGGTAGATGACGGTGGAGCCCTGGTCTCGAAGCCTATCCCTTTTCTTCTTCTGGACCTTGTCCAGCTCCATCACATCATTCTGACCCTCAGCTTCAGCTGCAAACTCAGAGTTGATGGAGTTACGAGAACTACCTTTGGAATCAACCTGGAAGGAAACAAACTTTTCAAAGAGTCATCCCCAATGCACAATGTATGCACCACTGTTAGCCTTGATTGATGTGTTTTTAATTTTTTTCTCTTTGAAATAAAACAGATTTGAAAAAAAAGGGTAGGGGAGTCAATCCTGAGAGCACTTTCACTGATGAAACGCTTGGCATGGTATGAATGGGGGGGAGGGGTCTGCCAATCAAAGGGCAAGTGACACTGGCTGAGAAAAAAAATGCTGTCTAGATGGGGATTCCAACCCACCCAGGGAGAAGTGCCACTGCCAAAGAAAGTGAGCTGCTGCCATCTCATAACTCTCACCTTCTCAGCCCGTCAGATGGTGCCCTTGTGCATGGTAGGGAGGAAAGAGCTGAGACTGGCAGTCTAAGGAAACTAGACCACAAGTTCCTGGAGGCAAGTCCTACCACATGCCTTACCACACACAGAGACAGCACAGCAAGCAACTCCACATCATCCTAGTGAAACCACCTAGCTCAGAGTCCAGGAGCTCTAAGGACTTAAGAGAGGGAAAGGGCAGGCCAAGAAAATTCCAGCTCCTACTCAGACTCCCACCTCCCACATCCTGACAGTTCTTCTCACCCTATTCTAAACCTCCTTCAAGTTTCTGCCAACACCTTCCCCAAATCACACCCTGGTGCTGGGCAGAGGACCCTTTTCCCAGAGACTACACCAAACTCCATCAGGAACATCTAGCTCCCCTTCACACCTCCCCCATCTCTCCAGAGACTACCAGAAGTCTCAGTCCTTTCTTTTGCCCTCAGAGGAAAAGCTAGACTATTTCCAGCTTTATTAAACTACAATATTAATTTGCTGTGAAACTCAGATCCAGTTTGGTGTAAGAAAACTGCACAAATCTCTCCCAGAAAGTGGTACATACCTATGATCACAGCCTTCAAGAGGATCACTGTGAGTTTGGGCTCAGCCTAGACTACAGTGAGTTCAAGGCCAGCATGAACTACACAGCAAGAACCTGTCTCAAAAAAATCTCCCCCAGAATCATCCCCATTGCCATGGAACTCCAAACCTCCACAGTGGTGACCTGCACCTATTATTCCTAGGAATTCTACAGGTCCTACAATTTGTACTTCTAACTTATTTGTATTAAATTCCTCTCAAATGTAAACATACTAAGAAAAAAGAACTCCAGCCAGGCGTGGTGGCTCATGCCTATAATCCCAGGTACTCGGGAGGCTGAGACAGGAGGATCGTTGCAAGTTCGAGTCCAGCCTGGGCTACAAAGTGAGCTCAAGGCCAGCCTGAACGGCATAGCAAGACCCTGTATCTAAATAAATAAATAAGAGACATTGCTCTGATGACCAACATACACACACACACACACACACACACACACACACACACACACACAGAAAGAGCAAAACACTAACAAGTCCATGCAGTATCTCACTTTGGAAAAGTCAAAAATTCTTTTAGGCCTATATATTTGCAAACAAAGTCTGAAGCAACAAACTACTCCTCTTTGGGAAGTGACAAGAACAGGAAAGGGTCACCTATTTTATAAACTTTTTGTGTTTTTTTCCAAGAAACATGTAGTATCTTCTTCTATCATTAAACCTTTGGATCTGGGTAAAAAAGGTTAGCATGGGCTTAGTACTTTTCTTCTGGAAGTACTCTTTAATTGTTGGCAGCTGGGACTCTGGAGTGCTAAACAGGGAAGGTAGATTACAGTTTGATTTTGAACCTCAGAACTTACTGAAGTTTCTAATATATGAATTTTTTAAGCCAGATGTGGTGTGGCAGGCCTATAATCCTAGCACTTGGGAGGCTGATGCAGGAGGTTCACCACAGTTTCAAGGCCACCCTAGGTTACATAGTGCGTTCAAGGTCACCTGAGCTGCCTAGGTCATTTTTCCTCACGGAACTGCTTAATAAATTGTAGATTCTGAGGATGGGACGGAAAGAGCACATGGAGAGGTCGTTCCAGTCCTTATCAACACACACACATATGAAATGAACCACACCTAAAATGATGTGTCAATCAAGAAAAAAGGCCGGCACGTGGGTGCACACCTGTAATCCCAACACTCCCAAAAGGCTGCAGCAGCAAGATTCCAAATTTGAGGACAGCCTGGGCAATTTAGTGACTTAGCAAGACCCAAAAGACAAAAGAAAAAAAGAACCGAGGTTGTAGTTCAGTAGATTACTCCTGGGTCCAATATCCAGTATTAAATAAATATGAAAATAAGTAAGGATTATCAGCTAACATTAGAATTTGAGAAAACCTGTCAATTAGATGTCCCAGAAATAACAGAGGAACAGAGTAAGGCTGAGCAACAGGAAATCTCCAGCGATTCTCAAATGCCCAGGGCTGGT
Source organism: Hydrochoerus hydrochaeris (assembly GCA_004027455.1). Classification (NCBI taxonomy): domain Eukaryota; kingdom Metazoa; phylum Chordata; class Mammalia; order Rodentia; family Hydrochaeridae; genus Hydrochoerus; species Hydrochoerus hydrochaeris. Next base: position 16,731 of record PVLA01006714.1, on the reverse strand, counting down.
AGCTCAGTGGGAGCTTCTGAGACCCTGGCTTCCACCCTGAGCACTGCGCTAAAGACAGACAGTGCCCTTCTGGACACCTTCCGCTGTGTCCTGGCCCTGCACCTGGGTGAGGGAGGCTGAACCACACGAAGGCCAGGGTGTGACCCCCTCAAAGCCTACACAGACACAGAACAGGCAGGAGGGCAGAAAGCAGGGGAGTAGAAGGTGATCTTGGAAGGATCCAGAAGAAAACAAGGTGTTTCCATCAGTGCCCATCAGTGGCAGCTGCTCAGACTTGGGACTTATTAGACAAAACAAGCTCTCCCATGACTGCAGAGCAAGGGAAGAGGTACGGTGAGGTGAAAGGGAGAAAGGCAGTACATAACTCACCACGATGAGCAAAGGACAGTGAGCACATGCCCCATGGTCAGTCAGGACAAGACAAGTAGCTGGGTGCCAACAACGCCTGCACACAGTGCCCTCGCAGAAGAGTTCCTTCTACCATGCCCATCTTCAATGCCTTTCCCTGTGTCAATCCCTACGGAAACTCTCAAATAGCTCAGAACACAAATCACGAATGTCCTTGTCTGCTAAAATCTCGCTGCCATCTGTCCCCGACCTCTCCAGCACCCAACACACACACTGGGGAGCACTTAAAAACATCTACCTCCCCAGCCCTGTCGCGAGCCACTCTGCTCCTGAATAGGCACCTAATGATAACAAATGTACCTGATATTCTCTGACACTCTATCCAAGCCCACATGGATGGCTTAATGACAAGATTAAATTACATCAGCTAGGCATGCTGGCACATGCCTGTAATTCTCAGTCAGGAAGCTGAAGCAGCAAGATTGCTGTGAGTTCAAGGCTGGGCTGGGCTATATAGTGAATTCAAACCCAGCTGGAATGACATTGCAAGACTGTCTCAAAAAATGGAAAAAAAAAAACTAGGTTACATGAAAAACTACATTTACCTGATTTACATCAGTCATATTTTAGTATTCTTACACCAAAGACACCTTTTCACATCCCCATTACTTGTAAATTTAAAAAAATGCATGTAGGCACTGAGTTCAGTCTGTGAGATCAACATGGAAAAAATCTGGGGCACCTAGCCAAAGGGCTCCCCAGCATAAACAATCAAATAAAACCTCACTTCTTAGGTGCATGTAGAAAACCACCCAGGAAGGATGAAAAACAATTCTAATTCCCAAAGTAATTGTAACAGTAAATGGTGAGCATTTACTGTGTAAAGTAACTTCCTCTACAGGCAGCCTAGCTCACCTCAAGTAAGGCTTTTTCCTGAACCTTTCAGATACAGAACTCCTCCTCACCTTTTATAGGGCTGCTCAAAATCCAGAATGCAGACTCTAGGAGGGCAGTATTCAGGCACTGCCAGACCCTGGAAGTCTCTGTCTGAAACCTGACCGACAACTGGATAGAATGTGAGGCTCTCCTCAGTCTGCCCCAAGTACTGATGAATCTTTCCTATGTATTTCTAGTGAAGAGACTGCTAGCCTCCAAAAACAAAATAACCTGGGAGGCTGAGGCAGGATTATCACCACAAGTTTGAGGCCAGTCTGAACTACACACAGAGACTCAAAAAAACAAAAACAAAACAATAACCACAAAACTGAAAAGCAAAATTTTAATGTACTGGACGTCACTTTAGTGAAGGCCACGCCAACAACCAAATTCCTTGAATCTGTCATTCAGAATGGTTCAAAGTCCAAGGGTACACAATTCCCTAACACTGACTAACTGAAACACAAAGCATCTTTTGTCTCCTCTTACTGCAGGGATGGTCCTGCCCCCACTGCACAGGTAGAAACACCCGACACGGATAATCCGGAAGCCCAGACCGCTTCAGTTTGTTTGCTGTGGTGAGGGAAGGCAGGCAACAAGCACTTTACAGCTTTTAAGGTGTTCCTAAGTGCCACCAAGTTCGAAAACTCTCTCTCCACTCAACTTCGGGCCATCCTTGGAGGTCTGCGATCTTTCCGATTTGGGTAGAGAAGGGAGGATCCTGAGACTTTTAAGGACCTGATCACTTTGACTCCTACCCCAACCTCTCAAACCACGTGGAACCGGCTTCGACGACTGCAAGTCGTGGCTGCTTACCTTAAGGCTGCAGGCGTCCTCCTCGAGAGAAGCCATTTCTTCCAGGGAGGGACTGGTGGGGTGTAGAGGGGATCTCCTGGACGAAGGGCACCCCCGAGCGCTCCGACTCAGGCAGCCTCGGGGGGCGGCCCTGCCCACACCTGCCCCCGAGGAGCAGGAGGAGGGGGAGGAAGACGAGGAGGAGGAGGAATTTCTGCGTCGCGAGGAACTCCGAGGTGGCCTGGGCGCGCAGGCCACATCGTCGTGGTCCCGGGCTTTCAGGCGCGCGGGGCCGCGGGCCACTCGGGAGCGCGCCGTGGAGCCTGGAGGAGGCCGGCTGGAGGGGGCCACATCACCGGGGCCCCGGAGGCAGCTGCGCTTGCGGGGACGCCCTTCCGAAGGGCTGCTCCAGCGGTGCCTGACCCTGTGCCGCTCCGACGCCATGGGCACCTGGAGGGAGGCAGAGGGGCCTGGGCTCCAGTCCGCCTTCTTGCCGCCCAACTCCCGCCCGCCACCATCGCCGCCGCCGCGGACCGGGGACCACCGACCTCTTCTGCTGGCCGCCGCCCATCAGTGCTCAAGGTTCGGAGACCCGCGCCCCCGAGACGTACAGCGAGCCGGCCTCTCACCCGCGGCGGCCCGCCCCACGACCGCGGCGCGCTCTTGTGTGCGCAGGGCGACTCACGACGACGACGACGGCTTCCGGAGCTGGTGCCTGGAGTCGCGGCCCGGGCCCTGGAAGCCAAGGCCGAAGGCAGGGCCGCACCCTGAGCGGCAGTCGGCCCCGGCCCGGCCCTGCAGGCCCCACTGCTCCTCTGCAGCCGGCGGCACCAAGCCCGCCGACTCAGCACCGCCCGCCCGCCGCCCAGCACGCCCAGCCGCCCGCCCCCGGAAGCAGCCCTCCGGACCGCTGCGGAGCGCGGCCTGGGCCCACTGAGGGCGCCCACAGCTCTACGGACAGGGGCGGGGCTCCGAGCAAGATGCTGCTCGCCTGTTGGCCTAGCGCCTTGGAGGCGGAACTTTACGCCTTTTGCGCCCTTCCATTGGCTGGAAGCCGACGAGGCGGGGCCACTCCCGTGTGGCCCAAAACGTTAAGCTGTGGCCACGCCTAAGCGCCTCGGACTACCGCGCGGTGGAGTTGCGCGCCGCCTTAACTTCGGCGTGCGGATTCTCTCATAGAATCCACGCCAACCCCTGCGTCCTCACCACTTTTACAAATCAGAGAGCAGTGGCTCAAACGCAGAACAAACCTAGAAAGTGAGACTACAAGAGCCAGGCGTGGTGGTGCACGCCTGTCATCTCACCCACTATGGAGTCTGAGGCAGGGCCGATTGCCGAGTTCAGAGCCGCCTGGCTACGCGAAAAGTTAAAGCCAAGCCGGGCGTGGTGGCTCCCGCCTGTCATCCCAGCACTCGGGAGGCTGAGGCAGGAGGATCATTGTGAGTTCGAGACCAGCCTGGGCCACAAAGTGAGCTCAAGGCCAGCCTGAACTGCATAGAGAGACCCTGTCTCAAAAAGAAAAAAAAAAAAAAGTTAAGGCCAGCGAGATCTTGTCTGAAAAAATAAAAAGTTCCTGACCTTTGGGGGCCATACAGTGCTGCGCTGGCTACAGGTTGCACAAACCTGGTTGTTTGTCTCAATTGGCTGGCCAGGGAGGGGAGCTGGTGGCATGTAACTTGTTAACCTAGCTCTGGGGAGCCTGAGGCAGGAGGATGGCCACTTCTAGATATAGTGAGTTCAACTACGCAGAGCAAGACCCTGTCTCACAATGCCAACATACACACTTGAGCACAAAAAAATGGGTGTTCCAAAATGTTTTTCCCCAAAATTTGAACTGTCTCAGTCTGTTCATAAACTCTGCCCTTTAGCAACTAAACCAACAGATCTAGCTAGCAAGGATTTTGCTGTGAAAGGCCTGAAAGAAGTGTGAACAAGCCTATGGAATACCAATATGAATAACCTCAGGTAACTCCACGTTAGTTTTCTTAAAAGAATAATTTTTAAATTATGATTTCCCTTGAGTCTTTTCTACCTTTATCCCCCCTATATTGCCTCAGAACAATGGCTGTGACAGACACACACAAAAAAACAAAAAACCACCTAGGATTGCAAGAGCATGAACACAACAGCCTGTGTAGGATTACCTGTGCTGGCGGAGGGAGGGCTGGGAGCCCGTGGTGGAACCCTGCACTGTGCCAGTGATTAGAGGAAACCACAATGAGCAGTGGTGAGGGGTCCGGTCGTTATGACACCCCCAACTCCCATCAATCACCAGGCCGAACCCACCACCCTCCCTCACGGTGCCCTCCTGAGACAGATGAGGAAGGCACCCTGGCCACCCAAGATGACACAACCGGTTTGGGAGCCTTCTCTCAACAGTCATTTGGACAGACAAGTCACAAGGCATCACTGGCTTTAGAGACACTGTTATTTTATGAAGAAAAAAGAATCATTACTAAGTTATTTTAACATTTTTCTTAGCTAAAAATAGCATTTTTCTCAAAGACTTGCAACATGACTTTTTAATAAGACTCACTGCATAGACATTAGATACAGAAATACACATTTCATGTCTTTTTATTTATCTTATAAAACAGAACAAGTGCATTTTGAAAGTGCTTCTGCAGCCAATGCACCCATTTCCCCCAACACTAAGGCAGGTGGAAAGAGCAGAAATCTTACGAGGAAACTGAGGTCCCAGAAATTAAATGATCAACTTAATTAGCAGTAGAATCAGACAGAAAGCTAATTCCCAATTCTTCATGTTGCCATAAATAACACATTCTCAAATAGCGGGACAGGAGGATAAAGGTACTGAGCCTTTATAAAGGGTTTAATAAATACCCATGGGAGGCAAGATTACCAACAGGGGTTGTAGGAGGCCTAAAAGTCCTCTGCCAGGTGGGTGGTATTCGTGAGACTTGAAATCTTGAGAGGTGAATCAGAACTCGCATGGGAACACAAGCTGAAGATCTTCGTGCAATTTAAGTTTGCAGGTGGTTGTTAGCAAATATGACTCACGGGGCTTAATTCTGGAGAAGATCCTCAACATCACAGAACTGCTCGTCAGCTGTCAAGGGGTGACAGCTGCTAAGGTAACAGCTTCTACTGAGGTGGTTACCATCATGAGCTAGCTCTGCAGAACCCCAAATAGCCCACATCCTGGCTCTGTGTACCAAGCTTTTAGCTTCTATTCCTGTGATCCTGTGATACCATGCTCTGACCTACAAATCTCAGACAGGAAGAGCACTTCTTGGATTTTTTTTTTTTCTTGGATTCTTGTGTCAGTAAAACCTGAGGTTCTGCCAGGTGTGTTGGTGCCTCCCTACAATCCCCAAGAGGTAAGGCACAAGGATCTAAAGTTCAAGCCCAGTCTAGGCAATTTAGCAACTTATTGAGACCCTGTCTCAATATAAAAAATAAAAAAGGATGAGGTAGAGCTCAGTGTTGAAAGCCTCGAATTCAATCTGCAGAACTGAAGGAAAAAAAAAAAAAAAAAAAAGCTGAGGTTATAGCTGGCAGGCACAGTGGCACAGGCCTGTAATTCCAGCTACTCAGAAGCCTGAGGCAGAAAAATCACAAGTTCATGGCCAGCAAGGGCAACTTATGGAGGCTATCTCAAAATAAAAAATATAAACGGCTGGGGGTGCAACTCAGTGGCAGAGCACTGACCTAGTTCAATACCCTAGGCTCACTGCCCAGTATTACCAAAAAAATAAACAAAAAAGAAAGCTGCGATCCCTTTCTCCCTAACTCATCAGTGAAAGGGTACTGGGAAAGCTAATGCTTGCTCTGTGTGTTTTCTTGCCAGACGCTGGTTTCTGCCTCAGCCCCTTCCTGGATTAGACACCTGTCTTTCCACTTGAGGACAAGAATTCTCAGCTTCTTCCAGTCATCAGGGTCCAAAAAGTTCAACGCTGTCCAGTTTCTCCTCTTTGTAGAGCAGGATATTCTCCATAAGTTTCCTTTTGGCTTCGTTTATCTCAATTTTCCATGAAGTCTCTGGAGTTAAAGTTTAACACAAAGTAAAAAACAGCTTAAACAAAATTGACCATTATAGCTTCTAGAAAGTCAGACTTGGAATAGCTAAATCTTGGAAGCAGCCTATTGTCTATCAACAGATTAATGGATAAAGAAAATGGAGTACTACTTTGCCATAAAGAAGGATAAACTTAGCCATTTGCAGGTATGATGCACCTTGAGACTTGAGATGTTAAATGAAATAAGGCAGAAACACAAAGCTAAAATATCTCATGGTTCCTCGTGTATGAGAAAAACCAAACTATATATTTATTACTATATTTTAAGAGAAGCTATATCTTAAGAGAAAAATAAAAGACAACAGGAAACAAGAAGATCTTTTTTAAATGGGAAGGGGACCAAGAGCCAGAGGGAGCCGGGAGGGATGATATCCACCAGGTTGGGTATTACATTTATTTCTCCTGTATCACAAGTACCAGAGGGAAAAAGCCACTGCCAAAAATACTCTAGGTGGCCTGGAGAAAGAACTGGAAAGGAACCCAGTGGATCAATGAGGATCAAGCGGTTGCAGTGGTTCCGGCAAAAGGACAGTAGTAGTTCTGTTGGGTGGGACGCGGAGGGGCGGGGAGACAGGCGGCAAGGGGATGGAGAGGGTGTTGGAGAAGTGGAAATGGGGCGGGGGATCAAGGAGTATGAGTTTTCCTTCTGCTTGACTGAATCCTTAAAGGAATCAGGGAGGAAGGGAGGGAAGGACGGACGGCGGCTGCGCTTACCGCCCCGGGTCCCAGAGGAGTCCGCTTGCAGTCCTTTCACCTCGGCCTCAGCACCCGCACTGTGCGCCGCCGTCCCGGAGACCGCGGCGTGGAGGCCCGCAATGTCCACGTCGTCGGTCTCCACGGGTGTGTTGGCGGGGCAGCCGGTGCCTGCAGAGAGCCCGCTCTGCTGCAGCAACGCGCCCCGCACTCTGAGTCGCTCCTCCACTGCAACCACGGAACCGCACGCCTTGAGTAGAACAAGAGAGAAGGAAGTGAGCAACCTAACGCCACATCCGCCCTCGCCCCGCCTCCACCTTCCCGGATAGTACGGCAGCCGAGATGGACCAGTTAAAGAACCCCCCCCCCATCCTGCACAGCAGCGATTGGTCCAGTTGGGGCACATGACCAAGATAGCCAATTAGAATCTTTCCTTGGGATTTTTTTTTTTTTTTCTCCCATCTAGAGCTGTGAAGACTACTTTCCAGTGGCTCAGGCTTCCATTAAACACCGGACGTGTTTAGAGGAAGGGAAAATGAAGCCTCAACAAACAGCAAAAGAGATTCGATCCCCGGTACAAAGAAAAAAAAAAAAAAAAAAGACCAAAAGTGAGAGAAGTGATGAGTGATGGAGAGACAGGCACAGATAACAGCATCTTCGATGCTGAGACTAGGTGTAACTGCTCTGAAAGCAGAACAAGGCTGGTCCTTTGCTGTCTGGTTAGATGAGCCACTTTATTCGTTGGTTCATTCGTTGATTCATTCCCCTCCCATGTCTCTTTCTTTTTTGGGTTTTGTTTTGTTTTTTTGGTTGGAGTTCTTGTTTTGTTTTTTTTAGCCAGGGTCTCACTCTACTCCAGTCTGGCCTTCAACTCACTATGTGGTCCAGGCTGGCCTTAAACTCCTGGCTCAGCCTCCCTACTTCAGGGATTACAGGCATGTGCCACCATGTCTGGATCTTTTTTTTTTTTTGAGTTTGAATTTCTAAGACTTCCAACCAGAAATGCACTAGTAATACAGATGTTGCCCTTCAGGGCCTTACTGGTGAGCAAGATTAGAAAAATCACAGGCAAGCAGGCAATAGAAATAAAATATTCCTACTTGGGGCTGGAGATTTAGCTCAGTGGCATAAGCGCCTGCCTGGCAAACACGAGGTCATGAGTTTGATCCCCAATACCGCAAAAAAAAAAAAATATGTGTGTGTGTGTGTGTGTGTATATATTTCTACTTAACACACACATCAAAGCTATATATACAGACTTTTTGCTTTTTTTTCCCCCTCCAGTAAGAGGGATTGAACTCAGGGCCTACACACTGAGCCACAGTCCTAGCCCTTTCTTATTTTTTTAATTTGGGTTTTGCTAAGTGGCTAAATCGCCAAGGCTAACTCCAATTTGCAATCCTGCCTCAGCATCCCCAAATGCTCTAATAACAATATAATATTTCCTTGGTGCTTTCTAAAAATTCAGTGTGTATATTTATGTATTTTACACAGAATGCATAATGGGTTTTTCATTTTCATAATTTTTAGATCTTAATTGAATTTATTTATTTAACTTAGTTTTGTAGAGCCAGGGGTGGAACCCAGGGTAGCACAAACACTAGGCAAGTGCTATACCAGTAAACTATGTCTGTAGCTGGCCAATGAGTTCTAAGAGGCCTGGAGATTATGCCTTATGCCATTCTTGGTCAGAGGACAGAAGAACAAAGAAGAGGAAGGATGAAGCAGATTGAGAAAGCAAGCAAAATTCTGTAAGGATCAGAGACTCTGGTCCTGCACACTCTGAAGTCCAGAACATACCTGCCCTCAGGCTCCCCATTAAGCATCACTGCCCCTTTTTGCTAATATGAGCTCTATGGAGTAAGTTGCTCGTGACCAAATCCAGTCCTGGTGTGTGAGATCCTGTCTCTGCAAACGTGTCTGCAATCAGGCAGACCCAGACAATCCCTGAGAAGTGAGGACAGGTCAGCGACACTCACCTCCCGCAAGCTACTGTTTCGCCTCCACAGGCAGTGGCAGACAGCTGTGGCCAAGGCCTCAGCACAGTCCTCAGGCAGTGACCCAGTTCTCTTCTTCAAGTATTTCTGGCAGATCTCCTTTGCCATCACCTTCTGCACCCCTGACTTCCTAGAGCTTGGAATTTCACTGAGAAGTAAATCTTTCTGTGGGAGGAAAAGTGCAAAAGCCTCCAGTGAGCTGCACGGTAACCATGCCTGCCCCACCCACCTCCAGAACTGCCCTGGGGCCCAACAGCTTCTCAAAAAACACACTGAACATTTAAAGCATAAATGCAAGGGTCCCAGGGCTGGGGATTTAGCTCAGCGGCATAAGCGCCTGCCCTGCAAGTGCGAGGTCGTGAGTTCAATCCCCGGTACCAATTAAAAAAAAAAAAAACATAGAAGGAAATGCAAGGGTCCCAGAAACAAGCAAAACACCAGGAAGTAGAACATCACTCAATCACCTATATACAGTCCACAGTATACTTATACCTACAACCACAGGCTTCTGAGGCTTCAAAAAAATGCCTCTCTTAAGGCCAACAGAAACATTAGCAAAGCACTGTACCTAAAGTACAAGGTATGATACCTCATGCAGAAGAAACCACACAACTGACTACTGGTGATAAACAGTACTAGTAGTAATGATCATGTACTACATACATACCAAGCACTTTACTTACATTAATAATTTAATCTTATCAGCAATTAACATGGGCCCTCTGCTGGTACCATGACACACATGAAAAAGCTTGTGGCAATGGGAGGCAAAAAGAAACAGTAGGTTCTTAAGTTCTCTCTGATGGCACCCATCCAACAGAAGATGGAAAAATGGATCCTGCTGATCTCAAGCAGTTTCTCCAAGAGAAAAAAAAACAAAAACAAAAAACAATGCAAACAGAAAAGCTGGGAATATTGGGGGGAGGAGTGATTAAGCATCAAAAGGAATAAGAGCAGGATTTCAGTCTTCCAGAGTTTTTTTTTCTTTTTCTCTTTCTGGGCTGAAACCCAGAGATCTGAACATTCTCTGCCACTAAACTACACTCCCAGCCCACCCTTAAAAAATATCTAGACTAATTTACATGACTGGTTCCACACAGAAACTAAACACAAAGAGAGTTACAAATAACATTACTTACAAATTAACAAGGACAAAGACAAAAAAAATGAGGACTGAAACTTTTTCATCTGAAATATTTTGCATGAGTTTTTTTTTTATGAGTGCCTGAATTAAAATTGAAGAACCAGGGATACAGCTCAGTGGCCTAAATACCTGCCTGACAAGTACAAGGTCCTGAGTTCAATAATAATAACAATAAAATTGAAGAATACATACAAATTACATAGAAATGGATACTCTCTTAAGAGTTCAAAACAAACACTTTGAAATGTAGGATTTAGGACTGGGGGTGTAGCTCAGTATAAAGTGTTTGCATAGCATATGAGAGGCCCTGGCTGGGTTCAATCCCTAGCACCATAAAAGCTCATTTTATTTATTTATAATTTTAAATATGTAATTAAAGCTGTGCACAGGTGCATATGCATATGGCTGTAATCCCAATTATTCAGAAGGCTGAGACATGAGAACCATAAATTCAAGACCAGCCTGGGCAACTCAATGAAACCTTGTTTCAAATTTTTATTTATTTTTTTGGAGGTGATTGGGGTTTTTTTGTTTGTATTTTGTTTTTTTGAGACAGCATCTCACTATGTAGCCCAGGCTGGCCTTTGAACTTACATTGACCCTCCTGCCTCAAATGTTGGGACTATAGGGTGCATCATAATGTCATGCCCAGCACTGAAAATAAAATTTTAAAAAGAACTGGAATTGTAGTTCATGGTAGACAGCATATGTGATGATTCTCTGGGTTTAATCTCTAGTACCTCCAAAATATATAACTACACATTTATTATTCTTTATAAATGTACAATTATATAATTATAAAAATGTAAAATATATACACTACAGTATTTCGTACTACATAAGAAGAAGAATTCTAAAAACTATACAACAGAAAACATGATATATTTCTATACAAATATATATTTGGCACAAAATATATTTTATATAATATATATTTAATATATAATATGGTATTATATGTATATTTACATATATATGTTCCAAACACATTATATGAAACACATACATTGCTTAAATATAAGAAAACTAAGATGTAATTATGTATACTATAAACAGAGTTATGCTGCATTAATTATAACTTATTTCTTTATTTTTTTAATACCAGGGTTCGAACTCACAACCTCACACTTACAGACAAGCGCTTGAACTGCTGAGTTAAATCCCTGGCTCTAACTATACTATATTAACATATTTGATGTTTTCTATTTGTCTCCACAAATGTACTTTATGTAAGTAATACAGTATTTGTGTGTATGTATGTATATATGTATTTTTGTACCAGAGATCTCACAACCTCATGCTTGCCAGGCAGGGGTTTGTGCCACTGAGCTATATCCCCAGCCCTCTACATACATTTTCATACAATGTATTTGTCATATAAATATCGTGTATACTTTAAATAATGCCATATATTTTTTAATTATATATTATAAAACAATTTTGTTAGGTCTGCCCGTCTGAGAGACAGCACAATCACCATGGCAATAGTTCAAAATTGCGCCATGATAATGCACACCTCCTTTTTCTTTTTTTTTTGTCTTTTTGAGACAGGGTCTCTACACAGTTCAGGCTGGCCTTGAGCTCACTTTGTAACCCAGGCTGGTCTTGAACTGGCAGCAATCCTCCTGCCTCAGCCTCCCAAGTGCTGGGATTACAGGCATGAGCCACCGTGCCCGGCTCGTCATACCTCCTTTTTCCCAGAAGCCCTATAGCTTCTCCCTCCCAAAAGTCTGCCAAAGCTCAGGAATGTAAAGGTTTACCCAATCCCCTGTACTCTCACAAAATAAATCAGCTCACATCAGTCCCCAGAGCCCTACCCCCATCAGAGGCTATATCAGGCAGAACCTGCCCTTTGTCTGCAGCCTTCCTTGTGGTGATTCCCTCCATGCTCTCCCTGCTTATTAAACTCTTTTCTTACCTACTTGCCTCCTCTCTTTAATACTGTTCGATGCTCTAGATTGAGTACAAATCACTCTATCAGTTGGTGCTGTTAACTCCAGTGGTTGGAGGCTGTGTGGCTCCTGGGTAGTCTGTCCCCCAATCTGAGCCCCCTTCTGGCTTACAGACCTTTCCTCTCTGCTTCTCCTTTTCTCTCTTTCTCTCTCTTTTTCTGGGACTAGGGACTCCTCACCCTTGCCATTTCTAGCCAACATCCAACACCAGCGTTCATCTTGTCAGGTCCAAGGTGAGCCTCCCCTCTACTCTACTTTGGGGTACCTGTCTGAAATCGTGGGCATGTCAGGACATCCTCCTACTACTCTATGTCCCTTTGGGGACCCCACATGCCTCTCTGGTGATGACCAGACAGGTCATTGTTCGGACTACGCTACTACTGGTTGTGCTTCACTGAAGGGTGATGATTCTCTGCTGATTCACAACCCTCCCAACCCCCGGCTCACCACCCTAACTGGGATACATGGTAATAATCAATCATTACTCGGAAAAACCACTCCTCTGGGCTGCGCTTAGATACACTGGGGCTAAAACAAACTCTCAGGCCAAAGAGGCTAACATTAAGAGATTTATGTAACTTTTACTACTGAAACGGCAAGTGGGGGTAAATACCTTATGTCCAGCTGCCGGCACACCCTGACCTATTCCAAACCTACAAGGCCTCCCAAATTCTTTTGATTTGCTTTACAGGTCCTCTTCTTTTATCAGCTTGCCACCGGTGACTCTCTTTTTTCTTTTTTCTCAGACCTGATAGATGAAATACCTCCACCCCTCTATAGCCAGAGCTCACACAGAAGCCTCCTCCTTTCTCCCTCTCCCCCTCTTCTTCTTCCTCCTTCTCGTCTTCTCAAAGTTACTCTCAGAGGACTACACCTGTGAGCTCCTCCTCTGTTTACCTAACCCTGTCCCCTCCTACACCACCATGAGCTCCTCCTATTTATCCTACTCTGCCCCCTCCTCTCTCTCCCCTGCCCATCATACTTGATCCTGCGGTCCTCCTCAACACTCATTTCATTTCCCAAGCAGTACCAAATATTCACACTAAATTCAAAATGTCAGACCTTGGTCCTCAATCCCTTCAAGGAAACCTCTTTCATATGGCTTTCCATGTCTTCAACGATAAGGATGACCATAAAAAAGTTGCATTCCAGGCTAAAATGCTAAGGCCAATTTATGGCCACAGCAGCTACAGCTGCAGTGAGCAGCACTCTGGGCTCAAGATAAAACACAGGCTGAAGGAGGAGTTAAAGATGGCCAATCAGTGAGCAACAAAATACAGAGCCTCCCAGGGAGAAACAACCCCTATGCCAGAATAAAACATTCTGGAGAGACCCAGACAGAGGGAGATGGATCCTCTTGATACAGAAACTAAAAAGAAAAAAGCTGGTCAAACATGCAGTCTCAGGGATACAATTGGAACCGATTCCCTACACCTAGCACACACTAACCTGGTGAAGGCCCCTGAAGGTTGACTGGTCCGGTGGGGAGGGGCCAGTATACTCAGCCCTTGCTTAATAGTAATAATCTTAATAATCTTACTTAATAGTAATAATCTTCATAATCTGAGAAGCATTTGCTTCAAAACGAGAAGTTATTGGTATTGAATTAACACACCTCAGTGACAAGAGCAAAAAGGAGAGGGCAGAAATCCCTCGCCAGTGTGCTTCAGAAGAACCATAACCACCCAGGAAAGGGGCTGAGACCTCCACTATACACCTGTATGGAAGAAACCAAAAACATGACAAGAAAAAGCCCCCAGCCCAAAACCCTGAGAACATTGATCCAGAAGAGGGAAAAACAAAAGGGACTGAGGGCAGCAAACATGCAACATCAGACATGGCTTCAATTAGGACATTAAGAGATCTCTTCAGGACCGTGTAAATGAGCTCGAAACTGAAATATTAAATCAGGTAAAGTAAGATATAAATAGATTAATAAAAGAAATGCTAAGCACCTCTCAAGAAGACACAGATGGAAGAAGGGAGGAACACAAAAAAAGGAGAGAAACAGTCAATAAAGAACATAAAGAAAATCTAGAATACATGAAGCAGATTAAAAGAGATTACCAGGAAATTAACAACTCCATTGAAAGCTGGCAAAACTGCTTAAAAGAAACTAAGGATAGACTATCAAAACTTGAAGACAAGTTTGCAATGTGTGATTATGAAAGGAAAGATCTCTTAAAAATAACAAGGAAACAGGCAGTTACAATACTAAGGCTAAAAGACAATAAGAGAATCTATAATTTAAGAATAAGAAATGTGAGCGAAGAAGCAGGACTACAAACAGGTGAATTACAAAGACTATTCACAGAAATAATTAAGGAAAACTTCCCAAGCATGGGAAAAGAAAATGATATTCGATCCAGGCGTGGTGGCTCATGCCAGTAATCCCAGCACTTGGGAGGTTGAGGCAGGAGGATTATTGCGAGTTCGAGACCAGCCTGGGCTACAAAGTGAGCTCAAGGCCAGCCTGAACTGCATAGAGACCCTGTCTCAAAAAGACAAAAAAAAAAAAAGAAAAGAAAATGACATTCGGTTATGTGAGGCATACAGAACTCCAGCCACCTACAACCAGAACAGAGCTACACCCAGACATATAATAATCAAGATGCCAGAAATTCAATATAAAAACATAATATTAAAAGCCGTCAAAGAAAAGAAACAGATTACCTATAAAGGTAAGCCCATCAGATTCATGGCTAACTTCTTGACACAGACCATCAGATCAAGAAGAGCTTGGAGCAAAGTTTTCTAAGCCCTGAAAGAAAATAACCTCCAGCCCAAATTGATGTACCCTGCAAAACTGTCACTAGAAATTAATGGAGAAACAAGATATTTCCATGACAAAGAGGGACTGGGGGAATTTGTGACCACCAATCCATATACAGTATACAGTATACATATACAGTATACAGTATACATATACAGTATACAGAGAATACTGAAGGACGTTCTAGAGAGAGAGAAAAAAATACCAGGATTTTAGAACAGTGGCACAAAGGCCTCAATGAATGGGGCAGGCAGTAGAATGAAGGAGAAAAGTAGACAAACAAAGGCAGGAAAATAGCATAGCAGAAACAAGGCAGAGAAGGTTGGCTATAATCTCTAACATAGATGGCCTTAATACAATAAATAAATAAATAAATAAATAAATAAATAAATAAAGACAGGAGGTAGGGTCCACCGAGATGCTCTTATAGGAACTATAATCAACCTGAGAGAGGGTGTATGGACTGAAAATCAAATATGAGAAAACAATGCTCTGTGTGACAGGGAGCCAGAGAGAAATAGGAGCAACTATGTGCATTAGAGAACTACTCAGCTATGACAAAGGAAAACCTCGAGGCTTTTGTAGGTGAAGGAATACAACTTGAGATCAAGTCCAGGAGTGAAAAGGTTCGGAACCACTTAGGTACAAAGCAGGTTCCCCCCGCCAATCTAAAAACTGAGGGAGTTGGTGGGACCCAAAATGCACAGCACCCTGTGGGAGTGAAAGGGGAGGAATAGTCTAAAAAAAGCAGGCAGAGGATATTGTTAATAGTGTACCAAGATTTAAAACCCACATTACTCACACCACTCTGCTTAGATGGATTATATTCTGTTCCAGTTTGTCTACTTGTACTAGATTTGAGGGCACAGACAGTTATCTGAAAAATGGCAGGATATAGTACAGTAATCATCCTTAATTTCCTTTTAACTTAATCTGAAGCTCTGTATAACTTACACTGTTTTACCATGACTGATCATAATCGAATCTGGTTTGTTAGATCGCTGTTTTGTATTGACAGATTTTATTCAAAGCTGTTATGATTGATAGTATCAAGTCTGAGAGTGTAGGCAACTGCACTGAAGATGACAGGATTCACTAGGATACCCACTCTGGTTTGATTATTACCTGTCTTTGAAGTTTTACACTGTCTACAATGTTTTATTTTCACTAATATTGTTATGTACTACTATATTCAATTATACTGCTATATTCAATTATGCCTAATGATATAGACAATTCTATTGAAGATAGCAAGAGACGACACAGTAAACCATTGTAGATCACCTTGTACTGTGGTTTTATATGACTTTTTGCTTTTATGTTTTTATAGGAATTTGTTTTGCTTTGTCTTGCTATGTTTTGTTTTTCCCTCTAATACAGAAAGGATAGAAAAACATGTAGAGACTCATGCATGCATACCTGTTTACAGTCTCACTGTTTGAATGTCTACTTTGTATGTTTTAATTTTGTAACTTGAACAACTATTTCTAAGAGGACAATATGCAATTTATCAACTAATGATTTCTTACTGTTTATCTTTTTGTTTTTTATTCTGTATTATTTCTACTCTTTTCCTGATTTTGTTTTTCATTTTAAATAAAAAAACACAGGCTGGAGAAAAAAAATCTAAAAACTTGAGCCCCTCCCTCCTCGATCATGCTTCAAGTGTGGCAGAAAAACGACACTGGACACGAGCCTGCCCTGACCTGTGGCCACGATTGGGAACCAGTCCCATCTGCAACCAGGAGGGCCACTGGAAGTGCAACTGCCCTGTCCACCAGAGAGCGGGTAAGTCATCACCTTCCCGCCCTCACAGGATAGGACACCGCCACCTCAGACTGTTCACCGGCTGATCTGCTTGGCGTTGCCGCTGAAGAGGATCAATGGGGCTCGGAGCCACGGTCTCACCCAGGTATCTCTCTCAGAGCCCTGAGTCTCACTGGACACCTCAGGTAAAACCTTCTCTTTCCTTGTTGACATGTAGCCGCCCATAATGTTCTTCCTGAGTGTTTTTTTTTTTCTTCCTGAGTTTTATGGCTGATGTTTCCAGTCT
>PVLA01006713.1:0-118211 GCA_004027455.1 Hydrochoerus hydrochaeris | reverse complement strand
ATCCTCAGCTTCCTTTAGGTGGTTTTGCACACTTTCAATAGAATTTTTTGTTTCTTGGATGTCTCTTTGAGTTTGTTTCATGAATTCTGCTTGTTTTCTATATTGTTCATTCAAAGTTTCAATCAGTTTCCCATGCTCATGTACTTTTTTCTCTAGTTCTTCTTTAGCTGCATTCAACAACTCCTTTACTAAAGTTGTTATTTTTATCTTTACATGGGAGAGTACTTCTAATTTGATTTCCTCTATAGCATGATGCAGTTGTTTTTTTATTTCACTCGCTATCTTTTCAGAGATTCCCGGTGTGTTACTTTTGGGGTCCTCTATTTCAATGTCTCCTATACTTGCTTCTGGTGAACTATATGTTTGAGCCTGCATTTTGCTTTTTCATTTTGTCATTTTCACTCTGCCTGGTGTTTTCTATGTGTGGGAGGGGATCATACACACTCTTTTCAGACACACCAAAGTCTTACAGTTAGTTGAAGGGGGTTTTACTACTGGCCCTATTTATCCCCTGTACACCTCTATTTTAGGGATTTACTAACCACACTGATACAGTCAATCTGCTGTAGTCCAAGGTTTGCCACCTGGGAGCAAAGTTCCAAGTTTTCTCATACTAACTGGAGCCCACTGAGATCTGATGATCCTGATGGCAGGGCAGGCCCCTGGGGGAGGTTCTGGGCAGCCCACCCCTGAGGCGGGCTTGCGCTGATTTCCCGGTGGCAGGGCGGGCCCTCGGTGGTGGTTGGGGGCAGTCTACCACTGAGGCAGGCTTGCGCTGAGTTCCGGTGGCAGGGCTGGTCTTCGGTGGTGGTTGGGGGCAGCTCACGCCTGAGGCGGGCTTGCACTGAGTTCCCGGTGGCAGGGTGGGCCCTCGGTGGTGGTTGGGGGCAGCTTACCAGAAGCCAGTTTCTTAATGGTTACACCAATGAGATAAAATGCTGGACTTCTTGTGACAAAAGACATTTATGCTCTGCCACCTCAGGGAGACAATATTTTAGAACTATTTTAAAGAAACATAAGAAAAGGAAAGTATGGACTTTCTCCCCTGAACTGGGAGCTCAGTTGGTTCTGGACTGGTATTGAGACAAGAGAGAAGGGTCTGGGATGCCCCAAGGGCTACCTTTTATTTTTTCTCTTGTGGCTGCTTTAAACACCTTGCTCTCAGCTGATTATCTCAGACATACCACAGCTGCTCTGGGAGACTTGTGCTTTGGCTATGGCAACCTTCAGTCCTAGGTCTACCCCAGATGATGCCTATCTGCAGCCTTTCCGGATGACTGTGCACTTCCATAGCCAGCTCACAGCCAGAAGTGAGAAGCAGCCTGAATTTCATTGGGACTAAAGACCCAACTATACATAGGAGACATCTCTGAAAAGTAGTCATTTCCTAAGGGTTCTTGATACAATAATTACAATAATGCTACCTACCATAAGCAATTTACAAGCATCAACCCAGGAATTAAGCTTAAAAAGACACACACAGAGAAAAATAGCAAAAACATAGAAGCAAGATGCAATCCCAAACTTCCAGCTTGCCAGAGGCAAACCCAGGGGGCTATGAGGTGGAATAATTCAAAAGCACCCACCTGAACTCTAAAATGATAACAGTGGATGTAGCAAAGCAGATGAATGAGAAAAAATCAAATCAGAAATAATTTCTAAGATAACTACAGAGATGATGAACCTAATGAAGAATATGGTTAGTGAATCTAGAGTAAATACAGATAAAGAAAAAATAGAGGAGCTTAGGAAAATGATAGACTATCCAACATAAGAAAGAAATGAAATCTGTGAAACAGAGTTAATCAGATATGCAAGAGATTAAAGATTATATTAAAAGTTTATGAAGTCAATTTTTAAAAAAAAAATGTGAGAAATAAGATACTTCTTCAACAAAGAGTACCTGAAGAAATTTATGACCACCAAACCAGTAGTTCAAAATGTCCTGAAAGGCATTCTAGAAAGAGATAATGAATACCACAACTCCATGAGCCCCAACTGAATGAATCTACCAGATAAGAAAAGTAATTGAACAGAAGGGAAAGAAAGGGAACCAACAACAGGAAAATAACATGACAAGGCTAAGTCAATACCTATGAGTTAGAACCATCAATGTAAATGGTCTCCATTCACCAATCAAAAGAAACAAACTGGCAGAATGAGTCAAGAAGCCTGACCCAACAATATACTGCATACAAGACACACTTTTAACTCGAAAAGAAATTCATCGACTGAAATTCAAAGGATGGAATACAATACTCCATTTGAGAGGAACCTGGAAAAAAGCAGAGGTAGCTATTTTGTATGCAGACAAAGTGGATTTCAAGTCAAGACTGATTAGAAGAGGCAATGAAGATCACTACATCCTTATAAAAGGAACGATCCAAGAAGAAGGGATAACGATAAAAAATACACATGCAACAAATAGTAACATACCTAACTATGAAACAAATATTAATTGACATGAAAAATCAAATAAACACTAATAAAATTGAAACGGGGAGTCTCAATACCCCACAGTCAACGATAGATCAATGATCTTTGCAAAAACAAAGCAAAAATATCAGATATGAAACAAACTTTTGAACAAATAGACTTAGTAGATGCCTAAACAATGTTCCACCCACAACATCAGAATACACATACTTCTCAGCTGCACACAGGATGTTCTCCAATATAGACCACATACTAGCTTGTAGAGTATGCTTGAATAAATGCAAAGGAATTGGAATTAACCCATGCATATTATCAGACCATAGTGCAATGAAATTGGAAGTCAATTGCAAAAGAAGCCACATGAACTTTATAAACACATGGAAATTAAATAACACCTTCTTGAGCAAACAATAGATCACAGATGAAATTAAAGAAGAAATTAGACAGTTTCTACAATTAGATGATAATACCAGTGCAACATACAAAAACTTATAGGATGCAACAAAAGCAGTACTATAAGGGAAATTTATAGCAATAGATTTCCATATCAGAGAAACAGGGGGATCTCAGATATCCAGTGTTGAACTTCAGGATTCTAGAAAAAAAAGAGCAAGTGAAGCACAAAGTTCATACAGGGAGGAAATTATAAAGATCAGAGATCAAAGTAATGCAATTCAGGTTAAGAAAACAATACAAACTAGTAAAGAATCAAAGAGGTGGTTTTTTGAAAGAGTAAATAAAATTGACAAACCCTTAACCAAACTTATCAAGAAAAAAAGAAAAAGAAAGGCCTTGAATCCATGCAATTAGAAATGAAAAGAGCCAAATTACAACAGATCCTGCAGAAACCCAGAAAATCATCAATATCTATTTTGAAAACATCTTGCAACATTCTGGGTGTCTTACCAACTGGAACTCAGTTGTGCCTCTGACATATATTTCTAATGGACTTTGATTATATAGTCTTTTCTTGATTGCTACACACATACACATTTCCTTTTAAGCTTTATTAACCGATATCAAATCTTTGTAGTTAAGTGTTTGACTAACATGTGTGGGGCCCTGGATTTGATCTCCAAAGAATTGCTTGTGGAAGATTTAATCAAGCACTAGTCAGCTGGATTATAGTGGACATAGATTGGAAGCAAAGATAACTAAGAGGTTAGTTTACATATCAAGACTAAGACCTGAATCATAACTTATCTATTACAATTTAAAGAAATAAATGGTGATATATCTCAGTGGTAGATTATTTGTCCAGCATGCACAAGGCACTGGGTTCCATTGCATCTGAAAGGAGGTGAGGACAGATAAAGAGAAGGCAGAAGAAAAAGAGAAAAAAGAAGAAGAAAAAGGAGGAGAAGGAGAAAGACAAGGAAGAAGAGGAGGAGGAGGAAGAGAAGGAAGAAGAGGAGGAAGGGAAGGAAAAGGAGAGGGGATAGAAGAAAGAGCAAGACAGTGAGAGAGAAAAAGAGGAAGTGATTTGAGATAATCTAAAAAGAATTTTGTTAGACCAGTGGTATGATTGGAAAAAGAAGAAAAGAAAGGAGTAAAACATAGCTTAATGCTTTGAACATAAATTACTAAATAATGGAACCAGAAACACCCAAAAAATAAATCACTAAGAGAAGATAAGGGTTTTAAAGTTCAGTTCAATTTCAATTTCAGCTATTAAGCACTGAAAATGTCAGTAGAATGTGCATCATTCTTTTCCCGTTGGTTCTGAACAGACATAAGCATGAGGCTTTAGATTCTGTATTTATTCACATGGTAGTTGACTTTGGTGCAAAGCCTACAAACTATCAACTACACAGCAGCTCTAATTCCTAATTTATAGGCTGATAATTTTATTTGGCAAAAAAACAATTTTTTAAAAGATTTTGAAATGTCTTGTATATTTTATTTTGAATGTCTTTGATTTTGAATGTATTTTGAATGTCTTGTAGAATGTGATCTATTTGGTAAATCAGGGGTTCTATAACTCCATATGTCTAGCAAGATTGGTCCCAAAGGCAAGAGAGAAATATAATAAAGTGCAATACATAAGTGAATAAACTCTGGCCCCAGTTTGCCTGCTCTGGAATCCCCATCAAGCCACCAGATTTGTGTGACCTCTGGCAAGTTACTTAATCTGAAACGGAAATTATTAGGAACTCAAGATGGCAAATTAAGTGTTAAATCAGATGTTAACTATTCTCACTCTTATAGCTTACTAAATCCATAAAGAAAAAAAAACTTTAGAATTAAATCTTAAATATTTCCTAAATAGAAAATGAGAGACAAATAGAAAGCCCCAAAGGAAGTGGGAAAGGACAGGTGCAGAATGAAAAAGTAGGTGGGCAAATGCACAGGTATCTTGAGGCTGTTTGATGACAGGACACCCAGAAAATTTATATTAAATGACTGTTTTCAGAGAGGAGAAATTTTTTCTCTGTCCTTTTAGGTTCATTGTTTGAGACCCCAAAAATGAAACTATCAAAAGATAAGTCATCCAGATAAAATTTAATTAACACATGTACAGAAATTCAGAAAAAGGAAATTCAAGGAGTTGGTTAGGTTTGAGGCTTATATACCATTTTAGTAGAGGAAAGACGGACAGAAAGGGCACTCAGGAGAAAAATAAATGACTTTTAAGAAAGGTAAATGGGCTTTTAGGAGAAAAGTTAGGAGATAGAACAGTTTTAAGCCAATCTGTTTAGGGCATCAGCGATAAGAATCAGTCCTCTGGGTTAAACTCCCTGAAGAAGAGATTTATTAAGTTCTTTTGAGGGGTTTTGCTTTTAAGCAGATAAAAAGTTCATAAAAAGGGCTTAATGAATAATTTTTAAATTTTTTTAAAGAGAAAAAAAGCAAAACACAAAAAAGGATAGAAATAATTCAGAATTTCTAAAAAAAACCAGTAAGAAATTACTAGCTATAAATTATATATTGTCCCCTTAGGAATAGTTGTTCAAGTTACAAAATTAAAGCATGCAAAGTGGACATTCAAACAGTGAGACTGCAAACAGTTCTGTTCAGTGATCCAACAAAAATTAAGTAATATTGTTATCAATCCTACAGACTTAAACATACATGCAGTTATATCCTTTAGAGCACTTTCTTTTCCTCTCTGTTTTTACAATAGCAATGACACATTTTGGGATTTATTACTCCTACATTTCTTATTACTTTTTACATTAGAGACACAATGTGATATTTATAAATATGATTCTTGTTTATTTCACTTATGAGGATAGTCTCAAGTTGTCTCCATTTACCTATTAAGGCAAGTTCATCATTTTTTATAGCTTAGTAATATTCCATTGTATAAAAATACCACATCTTTTTCATCCACTCTGTGGTTGATGGGCATTTTGGTTGCTTCTAAGATTTAGCTATTACAAATTGTGCTGCTATGAACATGGGTGCACATATGTCATTGTGACATGAACTTTGCAGTTTTTCTGGGCAAATACCCAGGAGAGGAATAGCTGGTTTGAATGAAACTTCTAATCCTAGTCTTCTGAGAAATCTCCATACTGATTTCTGCAATGGTTGCACCAGTCTACACTCCCACTAACAGTGGAGCAGTGTTCCTTTTTCCCTGCAGCCTTGCCAACAATTGCTATCAGTTGATTTCTTGATGGCAGCTATTCTTTCCAGAGTGAGATGAAATCTCAATGCTGTTTTAATTTGCATTTCTCAAATGACCAGTGATGGTGAACATTTTTTCATGTATTTATCTGTCATTTGTATATCTTCATCTGAGAAACATATGTATTCCTCTCTGATGCCCATTTTTGGAGAGGATCTTTAAATTGATGTTTTTCAATTCTTTGTATGTTCTGGATATAAGTCCTTTGTCTGAGGGGTTGCTGGCTAAAATTCTTTCCCATTCTGTGAGTTTTATTTTTCATTCTGTTGGTGATTTCTTTTGGAGTGCAAAAAATTTTAATAATATGAGATTCCAGTTGTTGATTCTTTGAAGTGTCTTCCGTGCGGTTTGTGTTTTGTTCATGAATTCCCTGCCTACCCCTATGTCTCCAAGACTTCTACCTACCTTGTCTTCCAGTATATTTAGTGTTTATGTTTTAATATTTAGGTCTTTGATACATTTAGACTTTAGTTTTGTGCATGGTGATAGGCTTGGATCTAGTTTCAGTTTTCTGCATGTGGAAAGACAATTTTTACAACACTCCCCATTTATTAAAGAGGCTTATCCTTCTTCTAGTGAGCATGTTTAGCACCTTTGTCAAATATCAGGTGGCTGAATGTCTTTGTAGTTGTGTTTGCATCTTATAATCTGTTCCATTGATCCTCAGGTCTATTTCTTTGCCAGTACCACACTGATTTTATCACTGTGGCTTTGCAGTATAGTTTCAAGTCGGGAACTGAGATACCTCCTGCCTTGCCTTTGTTGCCCATAATTGCCATTGCTATTCTAGGTTTCTTCTGTTTCCACATGAATTTTAGGAGTGTTTTCTCTAGCTCTGTGAGGTATGTTAGTGGTATTTTGACGGGGATTGCATTAAATATGTATAACAGTTTTGGGAGTATGGCCATTTCCACAATGTTGGTTCTTCCTAGCCGTGAGTAAGGAATATCCTTGCATTTTCTAATATCCTCTTCAATCTCCTTTTTTAGCATAGCATAATTTTCAGCATGTAGGTCTTTTACATTCTTAGTTAGGTTAATTCCTAAGTATTTCATTTTTTTAGATGCTATTGTGAAAGGAGATATTTCCATAATTTCCCTCTCAGTGAGTTTTTTGTTTGTGTATAGGAATGCTATTGATTTGTGAGCATTGACTTTGTATCCAGCTACACTGATGAATTTGTTTATTACCTCTAATAGCCTTTTAATGGAGCTTTTGGGATCTTCTTTATAGAGTACTATATCATCTGAAAATAGTGATATTTTAACTTCTTCCTTTCCTATCTTTATTCCTTTTATTTCTCTCTCTTTTCTGATTGCCCTGGCTAGTATTTCTAGAACTATATTGAATAAGAGTGGTGATAGTGGACATCCTTGTCTTGTTCCTGATTTTAGAGTGAAATCTTTCAGTTTTTGTCCATTTAGTTAGTATAATGTTAGCTGTGGTTTGTCATAGATGGCTTTTATGAGATTGAGGTAGACACTATGTATTCTTAGTTTCTGTAAAGTTTTTATCTGGAATAGGTGTTGGACTTTATCAAAACTTTTTCTGCATCTATTGAGATGACCATGTGGTTTTTGTTTTTGGCTCTGATGATGTGGTGCATTAAATTTATTAATTTGCATATGTTAAACCATCCCTGTGTTCCTGGAATGAATCTCTCTTGGTCATGGTGTATAATCTTCTTGATGATTTGCTGCATTCTATTTGCCGGTATTTTGTTGAGAATCTTTGTATCAATGTTCATTAGTGAGATTGGCCTATAGTTCTCCTTTTTGGTAGGATCTTTCTCTGGTTTTGGTATGAGAGTGATACTTGCCTCCAGGAATGATTTAGGGAGGATTGCTTTTTTCTCAATTTCATTGAAGAGTTTAAGGAGTATTGGCATCAAACCTTCTCTAAATTTCTTGTAGAATTCAGGTGTGAATCCATCAGGACCTGGGCTTTTCTTTCTTGGTAAGTTTTTAATTACAGTTTTAATTTCAATAGCTGATACTGGGTTATTCAAAATTGCTATAACTTCTTGGTTGAGCTTTGGTAGTTCATATGTTTCTAGAGATCTGTCCATTTCCTCTGGGTATTCCACTCTATGTGAGTAGAGATTTTCAAAGTAGGTATTCATGATCCTTTGAATTTCCATGGGATGTGTAGTAATTTCCCTCTTTTCATTCCTTATTTGCATGAATTTGGGTTTTTTTCTTTCTTTTTCTTTATAAGATTGGCCAGAGGTTTGCCAATTTTGTTTTTTCTCTCAAAAACCCAGCTGTTTGATTTATTAATTCTTTGTGTTTTTTTAGTTTCAATTGAATTGATTTCTTCTCTAATCTCTATAATTTCCTCTTTTCTATGAGCTTCAGGTTTAATTTGCTTTTCTTTTTCTAGAAGCTTGAGATTGTTTATTTGTGCTCATTTTATTTTCTTGATATGACAATTTAGTGCTATATATTTCCCTCATAAGACCGCTTTTATTGCATCACACAGATTACAGTATGTTGTTTCCCCATTTTCATTGAATTTTATGTGTTGCTTTATTTCTCCTTTAATTTCATCTGTATCTCACTGGTTGTTCAGAAGGTTGTTATTTAATTTCCATATATTTATGCAAGTTTTGCAATTTCTTTTGCCATTAATTTCCAATTTCAGTGTGCTATGGTATTACACATGGGATAATTTCAATACCTTTGCATTTACTTAAGAATGTTTTATGGGATAATATATGGTCTATTTTGTAGAATGTCCCATGCACAGCTGATAAGAATGCATATTCTGATGTGGTTGGGTGGAACACTCTGTAAACATCTACTAAGTCCAATTGCTCACAAGTATGATTCAGTTCTATTATTTTTTTTTGCTGACTTTTTATCTATTTGATATATCTCTTTGTGACAATGGGGTGTTAAGGTCCCTGTTACAATCATGTTCTTGTGTATTTGGTTACTCATATCCATTAGCATTTGTCTTGTATAGTTGGTTGTTCCTGTATTTGGTGCATATATATTTATAATTTTTAGCTATTCCTCTTGAATTTTTTCACTAAGGAGTATGTAGTGACCTTTTTTATCTCTTTTAATCATTTTAGATTTGAAGTTCACCTTGTCTACAAATAGAATAGTTACCCCTGCTTTTTTCTGGGTTCCTTTTGCATAGAATACTGTTTTCCATCCTTTGACTTTTAATCTATGAGTTTCCTTTTGGGTCAGATGTGTTTCTTGTATACAGCATATTGTGGGATCATGCTTCTTGATCCATTTTGTCAACCTGTTTCTTTTGATAGGTGAATTGAGGCCATTTACATTTATGGATATAACTGATATGTACTGGTTCAACTTTGCCATATTATATTGTTTGCTTTCTGCTTTTCCCCCTTGTTTAATTGCTTGTCCTACCTGGAGATTGTGGTCATTTTTATCTCTATCTAGCATGTCTTTCAATAGTCTTTTGAGGACTGGTTTGGTAGACATAAATTTCTTCAGTTGTTCTTTGTCATGGCACATATCTTATTTTTCCATTAAATTTGAATGATAGTTTTGCTGGGTACATCAGTCTGCATTGAAAGTTGTTATCTTTCAAGGCTTGAAATACTTCACTCCAAGCTCATCTTGACTTGATGGTTTATGCTTAAGTCTGCTGTGATTCTAATGGGCTTTCCTTGATAGGTGAGTTGTGTCTTTTCTCTAACAGCTTTTAATATTCTGTTTTTATGTTGCATGTCTGGATCTTAATTATTATATGTCTGGGTGTAGATTTATGCTGGTTGTAACTGGTGTTCTATATGCCTCACTTTTCTGCATATTGGATCCCCCCCCACACGTTTGGGAAATTTTCTGCTATTACTTCTGTGAATAGTTTACCTATGTCATTTGTATTGACTCCTGGATCTTCACTGATTCCTACTAGTCTTATATTGTTTCTCTTGGCATCATCTTGAAGCTTCTGGGTTGTAATTTCATGACTTTGTTATTTTTAAGTTCTATCCTTTCATGATCACTAATTGTGATCCTGTCCTCAAGGTTCAAAATTCTATCATCAGCTTCATTTAAATGGTTTTGCCATGGGGATTTAGCTCAGTGGCATAAGCATCTGCCTGGCAAGTACAAGGTTAGGAGTTCAATTTGTGGTACCAAAAAAAGAAAAAAAAGGTTTTGCCAGCAATCAATAGAATTATTTGTTCCTTGGATGTCTCTTTGAGTTTGTTTCATGAATTCTTCTTGTTTTCTATATTGTTCGTTCAAGGTTTCAATCAATTTTCCATGTTCCTATACTTTTTTATCTATTTATTCTCTAGATGTGCTGAGCAACTCCTTCACTAAGATTGTTATTTCTGTCTTTACATGTGAGATTACTTCTAATTTGATTTCCTATATAGCCTCATGGAGTTTTTTTTTTTACTTCACTTGCTCTCTTTTCAGAGATTTGTGGTGTATTACTTTTGAAGTCCTATATTTCAATGTCTCCTGTACTTGCTTCTGATGGACTAGATGTTTGAGATTGCATTTTGCTTTTTTGTTTTGCCATTTTCCCCACTCAGTTTAATATTTGGTCCTTCAATCCCACTAGTGTCAACTGCTGGTAGTGTGTATGTTGGGGTCTTACTCTAAGGTTATGTTTGTCCAATTGCTGGGTCCCACAATGAAGAGGTGGGCCAGTCACCTGAATTCCCCCTGCTGGGCCTGTAGGGTGAGTCCTATATTCTTCCTAGGCTGACAAGCCTAGGAGTATTGATGGAAATCAACCCTTAGTTCCTGCTGTTATTATGTCTTCAGGTTGTTCAGAGTCACCAGATCTCCCTGTTTATAGTGTTTGTCTCAGTTGCGACCCTACTGTATCTCTGGGTGTCTCATAGATCCTTTTAATTTTCTCCAGGTTGGAGGAGGCCTTATTGGCACCCTCCCCAACCTACCTGATATTCGCTGTGTGGAGGAAGGACTCGCCTACCTATTTGCCAAGCTGGCCAATGGCCTGCTTCTGGAGGAGGCTTCGCTACTGCTTCTGTTTACTCACTGAAGGTGGCAAGCTCTATTCCTATTTTAAGGGCAAACTCACCTCACTGATGGAAGCCTGCTGAGTTCTTCTGTTTGGATGAGGGGTTACTGAGTCTTCCCTCCATAGTTAATCCACTGCAGTCCTTTTTTTTTTCTTTTTTTGGTACCACAGATTGAACTCCTAACCTTGTACTTGCCAGGCAGATGCTTATGCCACTGAGCTAAATCCCCATGGCAAAACCATTTAAATGAAACTGATGATAGAATTTTGAACCTTGAGGACAGGATCACAATTAATGATCATGAAAGGACAGAACTCCACATGGTTAATCCACTGCAGTCCAAGGTTCTGGGGGGAGGTGTGGGAGCCAAACATCAACAGCAATGCTAGGTCCAGGAGGTGGGGGAGGGTCCCCAATGGCAGCAGTGGGACTGCAGGGGTGTGTATTGTGGGCTGGAGTTCCTAGGTCCTGAGGTGGGTGGCTGGAGCTGCAGGGACAAGGGAGTGGTCCAGTTCTGGCCTGGCTCACCCACACCACTGGCTGGAGTTCCTGGGTCCTACAAGGTGGTCTTCTGGGAATGCAGGGGTCATGGGTGGGGCCCAAATCCAGCCTGGCCCTGCATGCGCCACTGGCTGGAGTTCCTGGGTCCCGTGAGGTTGTCTGCTAGGAAGGCGAGAGTTGAGGAAGGAGCCCAGGTCTAGCCTGGCCCTGTGCGTGCTGCTGGCTGGAGTTTGTGGGTCCCTTGGGGTGGTCTGCTGGGATGGCGGGGATTGCGGGAGGCTAAAATAATTTTTTATGCCACAGTGGCATATTTTAGACTCATTCAATTGAATTTTGTTATAATTTTACATGGATGAAAAGTAACTCTTGCTAATGATAGAAAGGAATATGAGATGAGATTTTTAGTGTTTTCAACAGTTTCTATTGGGGATTAAACTAGTTACTAGCTGGCCCCTGAACTGAGTTCTAGAACTATTGCAATATTATAAGAAGCTAAGAGGACATGACTCATTCTGATCCCACTTTTATTCTTTGAAATTTTCTATGGGTTAAAAAAAAAAAATCAGTAGCTTGCAAAGGCTACCTGGTCAAGAAGACAGGGAGACAAGAGATGAGTTCTGAAATGTTCAGCATAAAGGGCATGAGCTCCAGGGAACTACCATAGTCACAGCCCCAAGCTAGAAAGTCCTAGTCTGCAAAGCCAAAGCAAACAGTCACAAGGAGCAGCCAACTGGAACAAAGGAGCTTGCAAAATTTCCTCAGTAGAAAGAAAAAGACTCTAGACTTTTCTAGAAAATATATTAAAATATCCTTTGTGACCCCTCTTTATTGATGAACTTTATTGTCACTAGACACTTTTATTTCAAGGGTTGTAGTATCGATACCAAACTGCAATGAAAAGTTCTCATTTAAATTTTAATTATCTTCTATAATTTCTGCCTTTTCTACCAGTTAACTTCTCAGGGAGTTTCCCAAGTTTTGGCCATTGGAACTATTTGTATAAAATAATCAAACCCTATTCCCAGACTCTTTCCTGGTGTTTTGCAGAGATCTTCATCCTGATGGGTTTGGTGACTGATAACCCACCTTGTGCCTCTCAAACTGTCTCTGAACATGGACATCCCTTCCACCTGCTTTCTTCTCCTATTTCTTCCCACTATTTTCCTCCTCCTTCACAGAAGAGTCACCTACTCCTCTCTCTCTATCAACTCCCAATTTTCCCAATAGCAGTTGTCCAAAAAGTCTTTGATAACCTGCCTCTTTATAAATTTTAAACTAAACAAAGAATTAACTTTAGGAGAGCTGAGGCCACAGCTGGAAACAAAGACAGCTTTGAAAGTAGGAAATCGATTTTTGATTAGGTTAAAAGACTTTAAGTAACTTTCATTTAAAATATCTAATTCATGCCCTGCAAAAGAGCCAACAGACTTAGAAGGTAGAGTGATATTCCTGTCACAGTCAATATTGTTGGACATGGACAGGATATATTAATCTCAGTCCCTTTCCCTCCATCTTGGGCAGAAGGCTGTTTATGTGTGTTCCACAGGCTTCCTAACCCAGTTAGAAGGGGACCCTTGAGAAAAGTAACCAAACTTGTTCACAGAATCCATGATCTCAGCATGAGACTTTTCCCTTGGGTGTAACTTTCCAAGCAGTTCACATTTTTCTCATGGTTTTAGGAAACAAACAAATTCAAGTATGTTTATTTCTTGGGTAATATTCTAGCATCATAGAAAATAGAAAGTAGGAAATAAATAATTTCATTCAACTTGACCTCAACCTTCAGGATAGGAAAAAAAGAATGAACTTCCAAGACAGTTCTACTTTGGAGAGATAATTGAGAGTTCCTAACCTGATTTGACAGGTATAATTTTTATATTGCATATCAGGTATTTCTGTGAATTTTTTTGCAGTTCTGGGGATGGAATCCAGGGCCACATTCTAATATTCAGCCACACCCTTAACCTATGCATGTTTGTTGAGGAAACATTTTATTTGAAAATTATTTAAGAAGTTAATATCTGAAAACCTGTCTCAGTTTATCTCATTATTATTCCTGATACTCCATCAAGGTCAGTCTCTGATGTTCCACATAGTGGGGGAAATTAAAATGAAAAGGGATTAATTGGTTGCTTTCAATGTATTTAGATAGTCAATTTCAATTCATTAAAAAAATACAACTGTGAAAATATATGTCAGTATCCAGAATGTGGATAATTGTGCAAGTAGAAGATTAAGTGGAAAATGAAGTTAGTGAGAAAAAAGAAAAAAAGGATGCAATGATGAGAAACAGGTCATTGGAATCATATTTTCATGCTGCTAACTCAGTCTGAGGCAGAAATTCATTTTCATTTTGTTAAATTTTCCATGTTTATTGGCTTTTAGATGTTTGAATGAATACGTTCTATTTCATTGTCATGAGAATGATATTTGTCATTTCATTAGATGTCTGACACCGAAGGAATATATATTCTTCCTACTATTATAGATATGAGCATGCTATTTATCAAAGCAATATTTAAAAAATTTCTGAAGAGAATTTAACTTCTTTACATGATAGAAAAAGCACAGATGGAAGAACCCCAGTTGAGTGTGTATTGGACCACTGATAGATGCCATACTTTCTTACTTCGCAGCTGGATTATGTGGAATGGAGTGCACTTCAGGGACAGAATTGACTTCCTCATGATAATCTGCTTTAATCACCATATTCATAAATCAAGAAGTCAAAGTTCAACTTCTCCACTGTTGGTAGGAGTGCAGGCTGGTGCAACCACTGTGGAAATTAGTATGGAGATTCCTCAAAAAACTTGGATTGGAAGTTCCATTCAATCCAGCTATTCCCTCCTGGGTATTTTCCCAGAAAAACTGAAAAGGTCATGTCACAGTGATATATGTGCACCCATGTTTATAGCAGCACAATTTGTGATAGCTAAATCTTGAAAACAACCAAAATGCTCATCAATCTCAGGGTCAATGAAAAAATGTGGTATTTTTATACAGTGGAGTACTATTCATCTATTAAAAAGGTGATTTTGAGGCCTTCATAGGTAAATGGAGGCAACTTGAGAATATCTTCATTAGTGAAATAAACAAGACTCACTTTAGTAAATATCACATTGTCTTTCTAGTGTCAAAAATAATAAGAACTGACAGAATAATGAGATCCAAAAAGTATAATAGAAATTGTGAAAGTAAAAGGGAAGGAAAGTGCTCTAAAGAATATAACGGCATGTATAGTGTGTAAGATAGATGACCATATTACTAAATTTCTATTAGATCATTGACAGAAGATTTGCACTGTCAATGTTTGAGTGTCTAGCCACTTTTTATGCTGTGATTTTGTGTGTTGTAACTTTAACAACTATTGTTAAGATGACAATATGTAATGTATCAACTAATGATTTTATGATGTTATTTTTTTTTGAATTCTGTATTCTACTTTTTTTCTTGTTTTTTTCTATTTTGTTTTTTAAATTTTCTTTTCTTTCTTTAAATATAATTTAAAAATTTTTAAAAAGTCAAAGTTCAGACTTCACCTAGACTCTCCCTAGAATTCTGTCTTGTTGAAGATTCATGAGAGAGAGAGATTGAAAAGAGACGCTGGCCAGCATGGCCTCAGGAAGCCTATCCATTCCCCTCAACCTCAGCAGTACAAAACTAAGTGCCCAAAGTAATAGGGATTCTCACATTTTCACTCTATCCTTTAGATAGTTTCTGATGGCTTCTGTACCTAATTACCTCAAACTTCCCACAAATTTATTATCTCACAATTCTACAGATCAGAAATTTTGGAGAGGTTTTATTAGAGCTGAGTTTATTAAACTTCTGCTCTCTACCCAGCCTGACACCTCCTGTTTTAAGTAATTCGTGGTTACATCTGGCCCAATGAGATAAGCTATTGATATAGGGGAAAGAAACTCCCAACCTACTAAATGGCTGTACAAGTTTGTGTTCTCTAAAATTAGAGAATGAATTTTAGGAACAACAGAATTAGGAGTAGAATATATTTATTGAGAGAAAGAAGGCTTCTGTCTGAGAAAGAAGAAGGGGTCATGAGTGAGTTGCCAAAGACTTTGTCTTCTCTAGGGGTTTTTACAGAGCAAAACCAGAAGAAGGTGGGGTGAGTCCAGGGTGGGGGAAAAATGGGAATTTACAAGGTGGGCATGAGGTGGGATAGAACTATGGCCAAGCAATAAGATTAGAGTGTAATTCCTCAGGTAAAATTGATTAAATCAGGAACAAATGGGAAGCAAGTCTCCTAGCAAGCAGGCATGAATATAGAGCCAGGTCTCTATCTGTAAGGGGTTGGGTTAGTGACTCCTGGCTTCCTCAGGGTGAGAGAGACCTAGTTAGAATATCGATCTCAGATGTTTATCCTTAGGATGTGGGTGAATTTGTTTGATATTTTGTCTAGAGGTCTGGCCTACAGCAGGAAGTGTTGGTTTCTCCCACAACTACAAGGTACCTGGTCTTCGACACTGGTTTCTTTGAAAGCCCAGTCCTGTCTGACTGCCTATAATATTTCCATCTGATTCAGTTGCTGGAACACTAGGATAATTTTCTCGTTTTAAAATCTGTGTATCAACAATCTTCATTTCTCTTTCCATATACATATCCTTTCCATAACATATTCACAGGTTCTAGAGATTTGGATGTGACTATCTTTTTTTTTTAATCTTTTTGATACAGGATCTTGTTATGTTGCTCAGGCTGGCCTTGAGCTTACTTTGTAGCCCTTGCTGGTCTTGAACTCATAATGATCCTCTTGCCTCAGCCTCCTGAGTACTAGGATTACAGGAGTGAGCCGCCATGCCTGGCTAATGGATGTAACCATCTTTTCAGGACTGTAATTTTACCTTTCACACCTACTAACCTGAAGTTTGTGTACAGAGCAATTTTATGACAAAATTGGAATTTTAATTCTGGAAAGTTTTTACTTCCTCTGGATCCTCTAACCTCATATGACATACTACCTGGGATTTTTTCTGACTGCTCTATGAAAGAGAAGATAGTAAAACGTATACCTTGATTATAATTCATGGACAATATAGTGATAATAGCTTGCCTTTTAGTACAGTTTAGAAATTTTAGACATCACAATAAAGAAATATGATTTTATTTCTACACTTTTCTAAATGATAGAATTGCAAATCAAAAATTTCCAGGGCATGCTATAAATATCTATTAGAGAATAACACTCAATTCAATTAGTTTCAACAAACTTTAGTGTGTTGAACTAGCGAGTGTCTTCAATGTATAATTTTTACTAGATTCAAAAGCAATGTTAAAAGGTTAGAATTCAGGCTCCCTGCTTTTTTCCCCTTCTCAGCATTCACCGTCTAAAGGAAAATTATAAGGGATCCTTGAGCCCAGTGAATGTGACTCAAGATCAAGCATTGATGTCTTAACACAGCAACCTCTTCAGCCTGGGCATTAGTACTAATGTCCTGGCAGGGAGCTTTAAGTCAGCATATTTAAACTCCAGGAGCTTCAAGAACTTTCTGAGAAGAAAGAGGAAACACATAAGAAAAGAGAAACTCAAAAGATAAGAAAAACATCTGGGTTATTTCAGGCTAAACCTGAAGACTTAAAGAATTTGTGAAAATTTAATTTGTGATCATAATTGGAAATCTTTTATTTTAAGAGTTTCAAAATAAGTTTTATAAGGTTGAAACTATACCAAAAATTTTTGTTAAAAAATTAACACCATTCATTTTTCTGAGCTCTGGAATAGGCAAGGAGAGGAGGGGAGCTTTGTTACAGGGAGAATTTTTTTCCAAAAAATCAATCTGCCTTAATCTTGGCCAGTCCTGTCCCCCCAGTTGCTAAAAAACTCTCTATCTCCCACCCACAATTTTGCCTGAGGATTTTGCTGGGTGGAAAAAAAAGGAAGAAAGTATAGGATATCAGTGGACCAGGTGTTTCAGAAACAAATCTACTCTGCTGTCACCATCAGTTTTGATGTGTACCCCTACATGATCAGACCAGCCCTCCTGAACATCTCTACCCCATGCTCTTTGAAAGTCCTTTGATTATTATGCTGCATAAAAGATTTGATCTAGGTCAATTGGCCCAGTATCATTCCCTTTGATGACTCTCCTACCTTTCATTCAGCCTTGCCCCCACCACCCTGGCCTTTACAGACCAGGCTTTATTCTTGACACTCTGCCTGTAGATAGAACAGTCAGACCTCTCTGCGTAGCTGCCTTCTATTAATACCCCTGTCAGGACTCCCGGTCACCACTGTGACTTCTAGGGAAGAGTGGGAGTGGGGAGCGGAAACAAGTTAAAATGATCAAGATGCAATACGTCAAAAATCTCTTAGAGTTAATAATGAACTTCATCAACATAGCAGGATACAGGAATGATATGCAAGAGTCATTAGCATTTGTGTATACCAACAATGAAAAGAAGGCAACTATGAAAATAATATCATGCGGTAAATGAAATATCTAGGAATTAACCTAAGTGAGGAAGTGAAAGACCTCTGCAAAGAAGACTACGGAACTCTTAAAAGGAGATAGAAGAGGACATCAGAAATGGAAAGATGTCCTTTACTCCTAGACAGGCAGAATCAATATTGTCAAAATGGCTACACTCTCAAAACTGGTACACAGTGCAGTCCTGATCAAAATACTACCAATGACGTACTTTACAGAGCTAAAAAAAAATTCTAACATTCCTGTGGAGCCAAAAGAGATCCAGGACAGCAAAAGCAATTTTGGGCAATAAGAGCAAAGCAGAAGGCATAGCAATAACTAACTTCAAGTTATACTACCAATCAATAGTGGTAAAAATGGCATGGTACTGGAACAAAATCAGATACATGGATCAGAGAAGCTTTCCCAGACACATTCAAATATTTCATCTTCAACAAAGGGGCCAAAAGCATATGTTGGAGGAAAGATAGCCTGTTCAACAAATGGCACCAGGAAAACTAGTTATCTGTGTGCACAACATTGAAACAGGGCCTTTATTTCTCACATATACTAAATTAAAATCAAAATGGATCAAATATCTAAACATTAAAACAGAAACATTAAACCTACTGGAAGATAAAATAGGTAAAGCACTTGAAGACATAGGTGTATGAAGGGATTTTCTAAACAACCTCAATTGTACAACAAGTAGCAAGAAATGACAAGTGGAAATAGACTAAAAAGTTTCTATAAGCAAAAGAATCAATCAGGAAAGTGAAGAGACAACCTAAAGAATGGGAAAAATTCTTCCTAACTACTCCTTAGACAGAAGACTAATATCTAGAACACAATGAACTTAAAATAATTAAACCACTTAAAATTAAAGACCCAGTCAAGAAACAGGCAAGAGAAATGAAACATTTCTCAGAGAAAGAAATATAAATGGCCAACAAATACATATGTGAAAAACCACTTAACATCTCTGGCTATTAATGAAATGCAAATTAAATCAACTTTAAAATTCCATCCTATTCCAGAAAGAATGGCAAGCATTAGGAAATCAAACAATAACAAATGCTATGGAGGTCTCCTGCATTGTTGGTGGGAATGCAAACTAGTACAACCATTATAGAACTCATTGTGGAGATTTCTCAAAGAACTTCAATGAGAAATTCCATATGATTAAATTCCTCTTCTAGGTATCTTCCCTAAAAAGCTCAAATCATTATAGTACAGTGATACATGCATACCAATGTTTATAGCAGCACAATAGCTAAATCCTGTAAACAGCCTGTACACATGTCAACAGAGGATTGAGCAAAGACAATGTGGCATCTGTATACTACAGAATACTACTCTGCTGTAAACAATGACAGATTTGAGATTTTAGGAAAATGGATATACCTGGAAAATATAATATTGAGTGAAATAAGCCAGACACACAAGCTCAAATATTGTGTAGTATCTCTCATTTAAGTGAGGCAAAGTACAAAGAGA
This sequence comes from Hydrochoerus hydrochaeris, assembly GCA_004027455.1. Lineage (NCBI taxonomy): Eukaryota > Metazoa > Chordata > Mammalia > Rodentia > Hydrochaeridae > Hydrochoerus > Hydrochoerus hydrochaeris. The sequence continues at coordinate 98,737 of PVLA01006713.1, read as the reverse complement.
AGAGTAGAGAATAATAAAGTATACATGGAAGGAGCCAATGAGATGATCTATTGCAATGGGGTCCCAGGGAAAAAGCATGAGGGGTGAACAGAATAAAGATATGCCATGTACAGGAAACTGATGGCCTTAATTAATGTAAATATATAGGCCATAATATGAGCTGAGATTAATAATATCAATAAGAATGAAAAATGGGATGGGAAATTGGAGGAGAAAGAAGGGAGGGAGAGAGAAGAAGGGGATAAAAAGAAAAAAGGGAACAAGCTGAAGTATGCACAGTATGAGCCACTCCCCAGGCAGGATGACTGACTTATAAACAGCATGAGCTGCAAACTTGTACTGATACAGCAAGAAATTAAAATTCTAAAAAGAGGCAATATGTATTTGTATCAATTCCCCAAGATGAATGTAATTATTATATATTACCAATATATACTACTAATAAAAATATAGTACAGAGAATTTTCTATTACAGTGGTTCTCAAACTCACATGTGCACCAGAATCATCTGTTAAAACAGGTCATTGAATTCCATCTCCAGTTTCTGCTTCAGTTGGTCACGGGTGAGTCCTGAGAATCTGAACTTCTAAGTCTCCCAGGTGCTGCTGCAGCAGGGAGCCACATCTTAGGAACCACTCACCAGATTACCACACTCATGAACCCCCCACCCAGATTTAACAAATGTTTCCTTTTTGCTGTATTTCCGTTAGATCCTTTTTCTTTAATAAGAAATTAAATGTTACAGGCACAGTTGATTGCTTTCCTCTCACTCCTTTTCCTGTTTCATCTTTTCCCTGATGATAGCCAATTCTTTTCAAAACTGCCCTCTCTGGATACAGTGTACCTTTGCTTGGCTGGATTTCCTACTGTTTTAAGTTAGATCTGATTCCCTATTTGCAGCTTGACTTTTTAATTTTCATCTTGCTGCATTTCTTATTCTAGAGCATCCACTACTCTTAACTTTTCTGTCCCTTTGGGGTCACAGAATTACAGAATGTACATTAAACTTTCATTAGGAGAAACAGAATTAGGTTTTTACTGTGAGCAAGACTGCTCTTACCAGGCCAAAACTGTTCATTCTATTAATTAAAGTGTAGGCAGAGAGAGCAAAAATCAGTATCAGGGCTCTTGTAGTAAACTCCCTAAGTAGACTGTTGATAAAGCCCATGCATAGAACTTTGAAAAACTGTAAGTTGTGATGCTGAAGGGCAGAGCCACCTAAGGTTCTAGAATCCTAGCTACAAAGCCAGCATCAATAGGTAAAAGTGACACAATGCACTGAGGAGAAAACTATTCAAGATTGCTAATTAAGGGCTCTAATCCAGGCTAAGCCAACACCCTACATACAAGGCTTCAAATAAGTGGAACACAAGAAGAACTTTATAATTTGGGTCTTCTAAAACTATCTAAGTGGCAATTTGAACTTATATAAAATTAAAATGACCTAAATCGCCCAAAGTACTTACATCTACTTAGGAATTTCTTTTACCTTATTAATAGAATGAACATTAATTAGAACATACAAAATTTGACCTGAATTGGCCCAGTTAATGCCCACTCATTAAACATGGGTAGCAGGAATGCCCTTCACCAAGCCTGCTTCTGCTGCAATCCACACAGCTGTAAATGTTTTCCAGGGGGAAGATGAGAGGATGAGAAAAATAAAGAGATGAAAGCTGACGTCAGGTAGAGACTTTTCTGATGGAAGGAAAGGAGCTGCCTCCTAACTATAGGGGCATTTATTTATACATTTAATAACATAAGGTCATATGACACCCCACTGCCTAGTAATCTGCATGTGTGGTAACCTAAGAGCCTGAATTTTGGGGCCCAAAGTCACTTGTTTCTGTGGCTCACCCGGGCAGTCTTTGCCACCTCCCACAGGTGTGGTGAATTTCCAGCTTCAACAGCTCCCAACACTCTTCTCATTGTGTGCTCCCCACTTCCTTTCTCTCTTAACCTCTTTGCCAAACTTTCCTGGGCACACTGCTCTCGTTTCTTTGGTCTTCTTTCCCTTTTAGGTAGGCAATTCTGCTGGCTCTCTTAGTTGGCATAGGCCCCTGCCAGCTGCTGTGGATGGGTAAAAATTTCATTTATTGTTTATTTTCCTTTTCTTTATTAGGAAAACACCTTGTAGTCTAGTTCTCTCCCAATACATTCTCATCATCCCTGGGTTGGCTGGCTGTTTAGCTGCCTTACTGACCAGTGGGACTCCCCAGCTTTCCTATATCTCTGTAATTCATTGGAAAATAGGAAGTCTGTAGTACCAACTGGACACCCAAGTCCTATTGAAATTTATTTCAGGGAAAAGTTAACCCTGCTGAGGAGATCTGATGCTAGATTACTTTAATTAGTGTAAAATCAAATAGAAGCACAGTGTTTGCTTAGTCATGTATATTATTTATGTGTACCTATTTGTGTGAGATTAGCAAAATATTTATACCCATGAAACAGTTGTATCATTATTTCTTCATATCAAGGAGAAGCAATTAGAGTGTAGACTAAACAAAAACAATCTAAATACACACATGTGCATAAGTTTGGAGTCTTAAGGATAAAAAATCATTTTAACAGCCATAACAAAGGTAGGTTTAGTTATTTGAAATAGATATTTTGGGTTTTCTCATCCTGCAACTGATGTGTATTACAGTATTTCCCATAAGATATTGCATTTGTGAAGTACTTTATTCCAGAACTTTTGGGAACAAAGAAAGTAAAGAAGGGAAATTATTAGAAACTTGGTCCTAAAAATGATGAGGTTATTTTGGACTAGTTTCAAGAAAAAAAAATGCTGGGAATGCATATCTTTTAAAAACAACAGTTATATATGAGTGTGCTTCTGCTATTTTTTTTCCATTTCTCTATCTAGAATCTGAGCCATATAAACAGGAACTTTAAAATTAGTGACAAAAGAGGAAAACTGATTTGTGTTTTTGATAACATTATTTTCCTCTGCATTGAATCAGGTTATTAATATCAGTGTTTTTCCAAGAGATCATCCATCCTGAGTGGATTATTATAAATGAAACAAAAGTAAATGACCACAGTGAACATAGAGTTCTATAAAACATCCAACGCAAAATGTTTAAATGTTTAGAAACTAGAAATCAGACATAGCCTGAAAGAATGTAGTTTTGTGTTTCTGGAGATTTTATCATTTTCTGTACTATGAACAAGAGCATACTCCATCAAAGACAGTATCTGAAGTTAACCAGCACATATCATACCATAAATCCAGCCCTTGGAAATGCAAAATGTTTAAATGTGTAGAAACTAGAAATCTTTCAGTGTAGGAATGTCAAATTATAGGTGAATGGAATTTAAATTAATATACATTACTGAACACACAGTTGGACATATATTGCTACAATCAATAAACATGATCACTTTGCCTGTGAAACAGATATAAATTCTGTCTCCATATTTTGGAACTATTCACCAATGATACACAGCCTTGTTGCCATTACTACTATAATCTTCATCTCTCTCTTATTTTTTTATTTCTCAAAATGAAACAAGAACACTTTTTTCAAATTTTAATCAAGCATCTCTTAAAATGTGAAAAATATATTCATATTTTAAATCATAGTCTATAAAGTAGTGAATTTCAATTCAGCTCACCACTTGGTGCTAAATCCTTTCTCTTCTGCCTTCCAGGAAGTTTCATGTTACTTTTATCTCATGTTTCAACCCTTCCTTCATCACCTATTTTCATTCTGGATTCCTAATTTCATCTGCTGTACTAGTCCTAGAAATAACACTAATTTATTGGGTATTATAAATGTAGCACTTGATAGCTGGGGATTTAGCTCAGAGGCCTAAGCACCTGCCTGGCAAGTGTGAGGTCATGAGTTTGATCCCTGGTACCAAAAAATAAATAAATTAATTTTAAAAAATGTAGCACTTGGTGACTAGAATTCAGACATAGCCTGAAAGAATATAGCTTTGTGCTTCTGGAGATTTTAGCATTTTCTATACTATGAACAAAAGCATACTCCATCGAAGTCAGTATCTGAAGTTAACCAGCACATATCATATCATAAATCCAGCCCTTGAATATCCAATAAGAGTGATCATACATATCAAACTGAAAATTGATAGGCATTAATTAAGTACAATATTTTAAATCTTTTCACTGCTTCTTAACCTGGGCTCATATTATTCCAAGCTGATATGAAACCATCTTATTTAAAGGCATCGAAATACGTCTATCCTTATGTTCGCAACCTCTAAGCTGTGTTAAGATACTGTGAGGGGTATGTTAAGTGCATCAGGAATGATCAATGAATGTGCACAGATAATGAAGCAAAGAAAAGATAGAAGTGACAGGAAACAGTAAAATAAACCGATTGCTTTGCCTAGGGTGATCTGGGAGACATTATCAGGTCTTGAAAGGAGTTAGAGACAGGGCAAGCAGGGTGGGAGACATCCTGGGAGTTGTGGTCCCACCGTGAGCACCATCTGAAGACCCACAGGCAGTCAGACTGACTGGATATCTGAGCAGAGCTGGAAGCAACAAAGAGCGCTGAGAGTTTGGCAGAAGCCCGTAACACAACTGAAGTGGTGCTTAAGAAGATTAATCTGGTGATAGATTGTTCTCAGGACCTCGGTCTGGGATTTAATAACAAGGGATAAATTCTGTCAGAATTAACTCATCCCTCTTTTTTTCTCACCTCTGGTGTTGAACAGTTGGTTGATTAATACCTTTTGAATAATAATCCTTCTCTGGTTAAAACTATACAATTTTTACTGGGGCGTAAAGGTGGCTTTGACACAATTTGGTCATGCTTTCTGGAGAGGAAATGGACACTGGCCGCCAGGTCTGTGAGGTTTCAGAATTTCTGAAATCTAGCCATTTCTTCTTGCCCTCATCTGTGACTCCTCCTCTGAGAATGTCTCACACGTCCATTTTTCTCTCCTACCCCTTTGAATCAATAGACTTGCTGTTTCACTCGTGCTTCTCGAGTTCTCCCAGAGAAAGAGTCATTCCATCTCTTGGATTCCTGATGAGACCCCACAAGTTCATTTTTCACGCCATTTCTTCTGAAAAACTTTTCTTCTGGATTGAACTTTCCCCCTAAAGTTTGCCCAATTAAATGTGATTTTTCCATTACTGTATGTCCCTTCAGCTGCTAGTAATGAAATATAATGCTTCCTTTTTCTGCCTTTTCAGGGGAATGATCGGTTACATATGAGAAAAATATAAAGCTTTAAGTTTATTTTTGAATTGTCAATGGTTACTTATCTAAATTATTTTTAAAGGGAAGTGTTTTGCAATGATACATTACCTATTTGTTCTTCCTTTTATAATCAAGTCTATTTAACATGATTTAGCTTGATGCTGAAAGGCGCCGTGATAAAAAGATAAAAAGTCCTACCAGCATTGTTCCCATTTTATTTATGAGCAATACCATACTTTGGGGGAAAAAAGCAGGACAGGGGGAGTCATCATCCTTCCCTCTGCCTCAATCTCTCTTTGTATCTGTTCCAATAGTAAATCCTGTTGACTTTTCTTCCAACATGCTCTTAGAATCTGACCAATTCTTACAGACTCCACTTTTTCCATTTGGGTCCAAGGCTCTATCATCTCTTGCCTGGCTCCTTTTAACCTCCTAGCCAGCTTCGCTGCCTCTGTCATGCTCTTCCTCCTGTGCTGTGTTCTCAGCATGGAGGCAAAACCATGCTTCCAAAAGCAAGTTAGTTCATCTTACACCTCTGTTTCAAACCCTGGAATGACTTCTTTCTCTTTCTCAAGATGAAAGACAAAGTCTTTAAAACATTACAAATTGTAACATTTCCTAACTTCTGTTTTCATTGTTAAGAACCTGTCTTCCATTCTCAAATTCTTTCAGAGTCAAGATCCTCAGATAAGTGATGGCTTGATAAGGCATAGTTAGGTATTAATTTGTACTTGATGTATTGTTTTGTAGGGACACTTATTTTATTTTTCACTTTCTGCCTCTGTAGCTGGACTCTTTGCTCTTTGAATAGCCATTATCTCCCCACAGTCTTCACACTGTGGATACTGACTTACTGCCTCTGTTTACAAAGGAACCTCACTCATTGGAAAGGTAAAAATGAATGACAGAATCAAGGATCCACTGGGCTATAAGATGCTTGTAATGATCAGGCTTTTATACATTTGAAAAGCTGTTTATATTTTACTTTTCCATTGACATTAATTCATCCAAATCGGAATTTGAGCATCCTTTCTACTTGTTTGGTGCTAAAGCTTATCTTCCTTCTAGGAAAAATAAATTAATTGGTAAATCACCATGCCATATATTCATGAAAGTTTGTAAATGCTATTTTCCACCTCTTAAAAACCACATGACAATCCTCAGCCTAACCCATATTTTGAATAAGTTTTTCAAATCTAAAATCCATATTCTAAAAAGAGAGCTAAATTGTGTTACTTAAAAAAAAGAAAAGAAAATATGTAGGGCACAATTTTGCTTGTGTGTCTATGTCTATAAGAAAGAGAAAGACAGACAGCAAACACAGAGTGTGTGCATGCTACGGGATAACAAAAAATGTGAAATGAGAAGTTAGGAATTCTAGTTTCTAATCTTGACTTTGATATGAATCTGCCATATCATGAATAGAATACTCCAAGATATAGAATAGCTTTGTTTCCAGCTCTTCAACTACAAAGTCCATGGACTGAATCAAATCAATGATAGAAAATACATATGTATTTTCATGCTCATGCCCATAGTAGTTATGACCTGTCAGTACTCTTACTGACCAAATATTTGTCATCGGAGTCACTATTAACACTCTGGTAGTCACTATCAAGCAGTTGAAGATGTGCTATGAGACAAAAATAATTGTTGATGGCTTTGATTCTATTATTCTTTACAACTATAGAGATGATAGTATTTACGTTAACAAGGCTTGTTTATGAAAATAAATTCCTTAGAAATGTATTGCCTAGCAAATATACAATATTCATCATAAATATCAGCTATTGACTATTATGTATTAAGTTATAGTTATATATTGTGTCCATACACATATATGTTGTAGATTTGTTCATGAAAACAATCTTGTAGGATGAACATTTTTATCTTAACTGTTAAGGCTTAGACTCACTTTTTCATGATTACATTTCTAAAATTAAAATATTTTAAAATTTAGTATTTATTATCTGTAAGTTTAGCAATTTGACATTATCCAAGTACTAGAGTGAAAAAGATATTTTTCATACATTCATGGTGGGAATGCAAAACATTATAATCCTTTTGAAGAAGAATTTCAGAACAGCTCAGAAAAAAACTATTCCTTTATGACCCAGAAATTCAACTGCTAGGAATTCACCCTTTATGTATAGCTCTCTCAATATCACATAAAACAAATTTAAAATAATATATGCACAAGTTCATTCACTGTACCTTATTTGTAATATTGTAATAGTTTAAATAACTATGCATGAAAAACTAGTTAAGTAAAAATGGTTATGAATAGCTGTAAAAGAAAGAGAAAAATCTCTGAATTGATATGGCATCATTTCTGGGATATATTAAGTGGGGAGCAAGAAGCAAAGCAATATATATCTTTGTATATCTAGATAGATATACAAAGATATATATGATATGGCAGCTTTGTATCAAAGATACAAATATAGATACATACAGATATAGAATCTATAGATTCTGTGCAAGAGGAGAAACTCAATACATATAGATAGAAACAGATGCTATTTGTGTACCTTGAAATCTGTCTATAGCTGATAACACAGAAGAAATGGACAGATTCATAGAAACATATGACCCACCAAATCTGGATCAAGAAGATGTAAAACTGCTGAATAACCCAATTTCTATTAGTGAAATTGAAAATGTAATTAAGTCCTTACCAACAAAGAAGAGCCCAGACCCAGATGGATTCACTGCAGAATTCTACAACTAATACAAAGAAGACTTAATGCCGACACTCCTCAAACTCTTCAATGAAATTGAAAGGGAAGCAATTCTCCCTAACTCATTTCTGGAAGCAAATATTACTCTAGTACCAAAAACTGAGAAAGACCCAACTAAAAAAGAGAACTACAGGCCAGCCTCCCTAAGGAACATAGATGCAAAAATTCTCAATAAAATATTGGCAAACAGGATGAAGCAAATCATCAAGAAGATTATACACCATGACCAAGTGGGATTCATCCCAGGTATGCAGGGATGGTTCAACATATGTAAATCAATAAATGTAATCCACCATATCAATAGAGCCAAATGTAAGAATCACATGATCATTTCCATAGATACAGAAAAAGCTGTTGAAAAGATCCAACACCCATTCATGATAAGAACCTTACAGAGAATTGGAATAGATGGCCTTTACCTCAATATGATAAAGGCCATCTACAACAAACCAACAGCCAGTGTCATATTAAATGGCCAAAAACTGAAAGCCTTTACCTTAAAATCAGGCACAAGACAAGGATGTCCCTTATCACCACTCCTATTTGACAGAGTACTGGAAATGCTAGCCAGAGCAATTAGACAAGAGAGAGAAATAAAAGGAGTAAAGATAGGAAAAGAGGAAGTTAAACTATCATTTGCAAATGACATGACACTTTACATAGAAGACCCCCAAAACTCCATTGAAAGACTCCTAAATATAATAAATAAATTCAGCAACGTAGCTGGATACAAAGTCAATACTCAAAAATCAATAGCATTCTTATACACTAACAACAAAATCACCAAGAGAGAAATAAGAGAAGCCACACCCTTTACACTAGCATCCAAAAGAATGAAATACTTAGGAATTAATCTAATAAAAGAAGTAAAAGAGTTATACAGGGAAAATTATAATACCCTGAAAAAAGAAATCAAAGAGGATCTCAGAAAATGGAAAGACATCCTTTGTTCATGGATAGGAAGAATAAATATTGTGGAAATGGCCATTCTCCCAAAATTGTTGTACAGATTCAATGCAATCCCAATGAAAATACCACTAACATACCTCATAGATCTAGAGAAATCACTCCTAAAATTCATCTGGAACCAGAAGAAACCTAGAATAGCAGAGGCAATTCTAAGAAGCAAAAGCAAGGCAGGAGGCATCACAATCTCTGATTTGAAATTATACTACAAAGCTACTGTAATAAAATCAACATGGTACTGGAATAAAAACAGATCTGAAGATCAATGTAATAGACTAGAAGATACCACTACAACTACGAACAATCACCTCATCTTTGATAAAGGGGCCAAACATGTTCACTGGAAGAACGATAGTCTCTTTAATAAATGGTGCTGGAAAAACTGGCTATCCATATGCCAAAAACTAAAACTAGACCCATGCCTGTCACCATGTACTTAAACTAAAATTTAAATGGATCAAAGATCTAAATATTAAAACAGGAACACTAAATCTATTGGAAGACAAAGTAGGTAAAAATCTTGAAGACATAGGGGTAGGTAGAGAATTCATGAACAAGAACCAAATTGCATGGGAAATACTTTCCAGAATCAATAACTGGAATCATGTCTTATTAAAGAGTTTCTGCATGTCAAAAGAAATCTCCAGCATAGTGAAAAGAAAGCCCACAAGCTTGGAAAAAAATCTTAGTGAACTGTCCCTCAGACAAAGGACTTCTGACTAGAACTTATAAAGAATTTTAAAAAATCAGACCCCCAAAATTCAAAGACCCAATCCAAAAATGAGCATCCAAGATGAACACACAGTTCTCAGATGAACAAATATGAATGCCAAATAAATACATGAAAAAATGTTCCTCATCATTAGTCATTAGAGAAATGCAAATTAAAAACCACACTGAGATTCCATCTCACTCCAGAAAGAATGGCCAGGATCAAGAAAACTACCAACAACAAATGCTGGAGAGGCTGTGGAGAAAAAGGAACTCTTCTACACTGTTGGTAGGAGTGTAGTCTGGTACAATCACTGTGGAGGTCAGTGTGGAGATTCCTCAAAAAGCTGGGGTTGGAGGTCCCATTTGACCCAGCTATTCCACTCCTAGGCATATTCCCAGAAGAACTGAAAACATCATACCACAGTGATATATGTGCACCCATGTTTATAGCAGCACAATTTGTAATAGCCAGATCTTGGAAACAACATAAGTGCCCATCAGCTGAGGAATAGATTTTTAAAAATGTGGTACTTTTACACAATGGAGTACTACTATAAAGAATGATCACATTGAGATATTTATAAATAAATGGATGCAACTTGAGACCATACTCATAAGCAAATAAATCAAACTCACATGTATAAATACCACATAGTTTCCCTAGTGTAAGAAATGGTAAAAGTACATAAGATTTTATGGCAATCATGGTTCCCCATTACATTGCTTTGAAATCTTATAATGTTTTTATTCACTGGTTGGGATGGTTTTTTCTATTTTGTTTGATCTTAATATGTGTGATGGTATGAATAGCTACTTTGAAGAAAACAAGACATTATGGCAACCATTGCTGATTTAATATCATCTTGCTTTGAATTCCTAAGATGCTTTTGTTCTTCTATTACCATTGATTCTATCATGTTATGTCTTATTGGATTTTAATATGTATAATAATATAAAAAAATTTATGGAAAATGAGATATTATAGTAGCCATTGTTCATTCTCTGTTATTTGGTTCAGAATACCTTGTAATAGTTTCATTCTCTTGAATGCTTTTATTCTATCTTGTTATGTTTGATATTATTGTGTGTGAAGCTATGCTCAACTATTTCAAAGAAAGAGACATTATGGTAGCTACTGTTGATAACCAATTGTCTTGTTGTGAAGTGTTATGTTGCTTGCGTTGTTCTGTTTTCATCTGCTTTATTCTGTCCTCTTTTGTTTTATTTTCTGTAAAATAAAAAAAATTAAAAAAATTAAAAAAGTAAATCTGTCTATAGTGAGAACAAAATAGAGATGATCTGGCATGACATCATTAACCATTCCTTTTTACATATTTTTAATTTGTGAAACATCTCAATTTTATATTTTTTCAAAAACCAAAAGGAAAGGTATGAAAAAATCAAGTATGAAAGCAGAATACAAATAAAAACAAATTTAAGAAGTATATGAAATTAATAACTTTTCCACACATAATAATTCAAGTGGCTTCTAAGAATATGCTCTAAATTGTACCTTTGTATAGTATGTCTTGGTTACTTTTCTCATTGTTGATACAAAATACTTGATGTCCAAAATGAAGGAAGAAAAGAAAAGGTTTATTTATCTTATGGTTTTTTGGAGGTTTCAGTACATACTCAGCTGGTTCCAAGGCAGGGTGGCATGGCTGAGGGGCAACCCTGCATGGCAGCTGCAAACAGCAAAGAGCAAAAAGGCAAAAGAGCAATATATATATGCCTTCTTGCTTCTCTTATATTGTATGTCAGTTCTGTCCCTGGATGGGTGCAGCACTAACACCGCCAATCTCAGTGCTAGAAATTGAACCAGTCACAAATGCTAGATTCAGCCACCTCCATGACTGCATGAGGCTTAGAGAGCCACCTAGACACAAACCATAACAGATATATAAGAACATAGCAGGTAATTTTATAATTTTACTTACTAGGTTTGTAACTGAAGGTAGTATTTGTTTTATAGTTCTGGAGGTATTGCCTATATTTGTTAGGGTAGAACTATTGAGTAGATATTTTGGTGTCATGGGAAACCATGGCTAATTTCAGAAGAAGAAGATAATGAGAAAGAGGTCTATAGTGTTATAAGAAATAAAATCCCAGTAGTAATTCTATCCAGAATCTAGGCATTGATTTCTAAAAATTATTTACAGTGAAAAGGAAGCATATCCTTGGAAAATAGAAGGTACAAGTTTGAGGCAAGGAAAGTACAAGGTGAGTTTGGAACATCTTGTGCCAGGAAATAACAAAGTGCTCAGAGATGAATGGGGCCAAGTCAAAAGGACCAAGGTCCTGACTTCTACCAACTGACCAAAGTTGGGACAGTTTCAACATCAAAAAAAATGTGAATTAAAAAAAATTTTTTAAATGAATCATGAATTTTTGGTGATATGAGGAGAGAGAAAGAAAGGAAAATAACCTTCCTGGCAGTAGAATGACAGCTGATGACTATGAAAGGAATGGGAAGATTAGAAAATCATCATTTTATAACATTCCATGTAATTACTGATTTGGGCATAGATTATTAATAAATGGTCAAGCCATGGGGTACAGACCTGAGGTGCAGGTTAGTTACATGACCTCAAATGGTCATACCCTAAATTGTTTACTAGTTACCAAATTAAAAAAGGACCATTATTATGAAAAGTGCCAGAGTGAATGAGACAGCTTGTTACCAAGCTGTTCAGTGCTTTCGGATATGAGGTTGTTTTCAAGATTTAGCTATTCTAAACTGTGCTGCTATAAACATGGGTGTACATACAGTGCTGAAGTATGATGTTTTTAATTATTTTGGGAAGATACCAAGAAGTGGAATAGCTGGGTCAAATGGGACTGTAGTTTTCATTTTTTGAGGAATCTCCATGCTCATTTCCAAAGAAAGTGATATTATCATTTTTAATTTGTCATCCATCCTATATTTTTATTTGCTAAATCTGGAAAACCTAAAGAGCCCATCAGTCATTAATGGTTAGATTAGGATCTGGGCCTGAGAGAAAAGGTGAGAGAAACTGTGGGTTGGTTAGCATAAGTAACAAATCCTGAGGTACTAAAATATTTATTTGGATGTTACATTTCTGTTGTCACTTCCTTTGTCTGAATAGACAAAAGTCCTAAGAAATATCAGAATATACAAAAAGAAGTAACAGGTATATCACCACCCAAATTATAGGCCTACAGAATAAAAAGATTAATAACGCTGGATTCTAACTGTTCATCTTCAAAGCATAGTGGGGAAAATATGTGAACTGATTACAAAGATAGATATTCCTTTTTACATAAACATATATAAAATTTTTATTCCTCAATGGACAGCTTGTCATTTTATATATTTTAAAACATTTATTACTAATGTTTCTAGTTGAGTGAGAAAACATTTAATATTTTTACTTTGTGATGCATTTTCTAACACACAAATTAATTTCCCTTTTTTAATTCACCATGAGTTTTTTTTGTTAATTGAAACTTTGAATTTTGTCAAGTATCATTTCAGGTTTTATGACTGTGATGATATAGCTTCTTCTCTTATTTTATTTATGCAATGAATAGAGTTAGTAGATTTCCTAAAGCTGAACCAACTCTGCATTCCTGTTGTAAAGTTGAACCAACTTTACCACTAGATAGTTCCATGAGGCATGGGATGACTCGCTTAATCGTCTGTATTTCCTTTATTGTAAAATGAAATCAGCAGAGTTACTGTGAATGTTGTATGATTGATATGTGTAAATGTCCTGGAATAACCAGGCATACAGTTTCTAGCACTCATATTTCTTAGCTGTTATTTCTCTAAGTGAGAATGAGCTATAATTATACATGTGTGTATATGTGTGTCTGCTGCCTCTATTAGGTTTGATGTTAGGTTTTACGTTAGTTCCAGAAAATTAACTCAGAAGCTTTGCTATCAAGCTATTAAAATCAAGACTCTTAAGTATTTATAATAATCTAAGAATTACTTATAAAGCTATCTGAGCCCAGGGCTTTAAGAGCCATTATGTCTTCAACTAACTATTGAGGGCCAGTCTACATAAGTATGGCGGACAAATCATTTCATAGTTAAATTGAGATTAGGACATGTCCAAAGCCTAATATTTTGCCATGAGAATTGGCTATGGTGTGTGGAAACATAACCTCATGTGCTTCTGGTCACAGTTGAGGCCTCAGTGGGTTCATGACAACCAAGTAGTGATAAAAAAGAGTTTCACTTTGGGGAAAAGACAAAGTCTTTATCAACTTGCCATCTCCCTCCCCGACATCAACTTAAAGATTCATAGAATTAGGCCAGCTGCCCTCTGAGTCATCTGATAATCCCCTCACCATTTTCCTCAGTCAATAAATTCCGAGATTCTGGCTGCCTCCTGGCCTTTGTTCCCTATGATTTGGCCATCCCGAATCCCCACGGCATCGCTATTTTGTCTCTTATTCTTTATTTTCACCATGAGTTGTGACACCTTGCAGGAGATTAGAGTCCACTATTGGGTTCCCAATAGACTAACCTTTCAATTTCCCCCATGTAGTTCAATTTTCTACTTCTTTAATTAACTTCAAGAGCTTATGTTTTTCTGAGAAAACTACATTTTCATATTTATTGGCAGAGGTCTTTGTCTCGAATTCAAGAGACTGCCAACTGTCGGGATCAAGAGCATGAGTACCGAAGCCAAGCACTCAGTGTTGGTTTGAATTCCAGCCATCTCACCTACTAGGCAGATGGTCTTGGGTTAATTACCTAACCTCCCTGCTCCTATCTCTTTATCCATGATATTAAGCTAATAAAATGCTTACCTCATGTGGTGGTTATGAGTTAAACGAGTTAATACATGTAATTAACTACACCAAACTTATAGTAAATGATTGGTTCATTATTTGCCCATTATTTTAAATATTTCCTTTATATTTACAATTAAATCTCTTTTAAAGTCCCAATATGGTATATTTCTCTCCTTTTTACTGGGAAATTTAGCAGATACTTGTCTGTTTTGTTGGTCTTTTCAAAGGCCCAGCTCTTGGATTTAATTTATTTATTATTGTTTTTTATATATACTTTTCATTTTGTTTTGTTTTTTAGTGCTGAGGATTGAATTCAGAGCTTTGCACATGCCAGACAAGTGCTATACCACTGAGCTGCATCCCCAGCCCCTGTTTTATTTTAATTAATTAACTTTGGAATTAACCTTTAGAAGTTATTTACTGCTTTTCTTTGATTTATGGGTGTTTTTTTTTGTTTTTGTATTCAGTATTTAAAGCATCTCATTTTTTTTGGTTTACATTTAATAACAATACAGACTAAAATATTTTATTTCATGTTTACTTCAAGTTTTGCTTTATCTTAATTCCATAAAATTTGACATATTAAAATCTAACTTTTACTATTTTAAACAACTTTATTAATTTGTGTGCTGTCTGCTTCCTTATTTTAATATAAATGGACTGTAGTATTTTTCACCTTTAAAAAAAAAGGCCATATACTCACAGCATCTACATCATTTTTCTGTTCCCATTTGTAGCAATTCAAGAGAATTGCCTTTGTTTACAGTTTCCAGTTCCTTAGCTTTCATATCTTTTTATTTTAGTCAGGTAGTTTCACCATACTGAAACTATCCTTAACAAAATCATCAGTGACTTTCATCTTGCCAAATCTTGGGGTGGCTTGTTATTTTTAGTCCTCACCTTATTCAACAGAGAAGAATTGGATTCATTTGATCGCTTCTGTTTATGCTGACACTTTCGTTTATTGGCTTCCAAGATATCATTTTTCTTAATTTTCTTACTCTTTAGTGACTTCTTTACTGACTTGTTCTGTCTTCTAACAGTTGAAGTGACCCAGGCTTTTGTCTTTGCTCTCTAGGTAAATAGTTTTTCTTATTTTTCAAACTCACTTCATTAGGGCCTCCTTGGGTAATATCTCAAGCACATTACATGGCTTTTTTGTGGACAGTAAAGGGTATCAATAAAGAGTCACATCCTTAGGTGTTGAAAATGTTAGTGATCTAAATAAAAGCTTAACTCATTTTTTATTTATTGCTTCTTTCCCTCTCTTAACCTCTCTCTGTGTTAGTCCTGGATGCTTTTCTATTTGCTGATTTACATATTTATTTATTGGTGCTAGTGACTGAACTCAGGACCTCCTGCAGAATATATGGAAGTACTCTACCACTGAACTATACCTTAGCCCAAGTCATGGCTTTGAATTGTACTCAGTTTGTTCTCTTTTCCCCATTTCAGTCAATAGGACTACCTTATCCACTTACTTAGGCCTGAAACCTAACAGTCCTTAATGTTTTTTCTTTCTCATCAATCAAATCAGTCCATGTCACTTCTACCTTCTAAATGCATCCTAAATCCAACCACTTCTCATTATTTCTACTGTTTATAGACCAAACCAGTGTCAACTGCAGCCTAGCCCACTACAGTACCATCCTAACTGGTCTCCACACTTGCCCCTCTTTCAGCTCCAAGTTTGTTCCACTCAGACCAATAGAAATCACATCATACTACTCTTCAACCAGCAATATTTGCCAGTTGCTTCCTGTCACATTCAGAACCAATCCTGGTTCCTACAGGGTGCAGCGACCTTCCTTTGTTTCTTTTCTGGTCATTTTCTCTTGGATGCTATACCAGCCACACTAGTCTGACTTGCTCCTCACTCAGGACAGTGACACTAGCTGTTACCTTTTTCCCTCAGTTTGTTTCTTGTTGCTATAACTGAGTATCACAAGCTGGGAAATTTAAAAGGAACAAAGGTTTACTTGGCTCAAGGTTCTGGAGGCTGGCATCTGGTGAGGGTCTCTTGTTGCTTTGTAACATGGCAACTGAGATCACATGGTGATCCCACATTTGAGTAGAGTTTAAATTTCTAAGTTCATGGTGATGGTGAGATGGAGCAAATATACTAGTTCAGATCCCTTCCTCTTGTAAAACCTCTAACTTGTCATGGGGTTTCCTCCCTTATGACTTCATCTGATCCTAGTTACCTCTTGAAGGCCCCACCAAACAAGCTAACATACTAACTCATGTGTTCATGAGTTGTTAATTCCGACTCATGAACACATTGAAACCATAGCACTTCTCTGGGAGTGCTTCTCAGCACATATGTTTCTGGCTTGCCCTTGTGTCTTGTTAGGTCCCTGTGTAGATGCCAACTCCACTCTCTGAGAGGCCTTCCCTAACCAGCCCTTGCCTGCTCTGACTCAGTCTTATTTTTCTCTATTGAACTTTTCAGTACTTTTCATAAATATTTATTGATTATTTGGGTATTGTTTTTGTCTCCTAATAAGAATATTCTTGAGCAATAATAATTTGTTCACCACCATGTCACTGGCACCCAGAAGCGTGATTGTCATCTAGGACCTAAATAAGTGTTTTCTTTAATTTAGAAAAATATAGTATTAGTAAATTCCCAGACTTATGTGCTTACATTTTCTTGTTCATTTCTAATTTCATTATATTCTGGTAAGAAAATGCAGCCTGTTTGGTTTGATAATTTACTGAACTTTTCTTTGTGGCCATGTATTATACATGTCCTATGGACATTTAAGTAGAATTTAAATACATTAATAAAATGAAGCTTTTTAAAGATATAATTTTAATACTTCTGCATTTAACACTTTTTGATTTGCCTGATCCATCAGATTCTGAAAGAAGAGTAGAAAATCTTATACTATAATTGTGGTTTATGATAAATTCTCTTTTTCTTTTCTTTTTTTTTTTCTGACTTTTTGAGACAGGGTTTTGCTATGCAGTGTAGACCAGCTTTGAGCTCATAGCAGTCCTCCTGCCTCAGCCTTCCAAGTACTGGGGATTATAGTCATGTGTTACCATGCCCAGCTTCTTTTGCTCTTTTTAAAAGTTCTTTATGTTTTGCTGCTACTATAATTTCTTTTTATGGCATTATATTTTCCTTTTAGATTCTTTACCTTTGTCCCATATGATAAATGTACTTCTAATTTTAGTATTGCTGTTCTTTTTTGTTCATGTTTATCTAATATTCCTTGTCTATTAATTGATAGTACTTTAGGGTCTTTTTAATAAGAAAATTCTTGCAGTAGTATGTACAGAATGTCTTTTTACTCTGATAATCTTTGCAAATTGAGAAATAAACCATTTTATAATTTTTATATAAATAATATGTTCAATCTGATTCTTGTTGTCTGATATCTTTTGAGGTATTCTTTTTTTCTTTTTCTGACTTCATTGCAATAATTCAGTATTTCCTTTGACATGTTTCCCTCCAATTAATTTAGAAATTCTCCATCTAATTGTTCCCCAAGAATGAGTGATTTACCATTGTTCACTTAGTCAAGGGAAATTGTCAAATATGGCTATACTCTGAATTATAAATAAAAGAGAACAAAAATCTGATTTGAAAATATTGCTGATGAATTTGCTTCCATTAAAGCCAGGAAAGTAAAATTACAATAAATTATAGTTTAAGTAAACATAAAATATTAAAGCTCAAAACATGTAAAATGACACCTATTTTAAAAATTTTCAATGTTTTCCAACTATTTTAATGCTCTGGAAAAAATCGCATTAAACAAATACCACATAAGAATCTGTACACAGGGACACATAATTCTCCTTTTGCCTCAGGCTTCCATATAGCTCTGCATGGCATGAGTCTTTACTTAAAACCTTAATATTTTAAAACCAGCATGAATATTGTGTATTAATATTGATTTTAAAAAAGTAAGAGGAGGAAAAGAAAGTGCTTTAAAAGAGATAACTGTATGTATACTTAAGTGTGTAGGATTGATAACCATGTTACTAAGTTTTTTTGGATCGGTGAACAGAACTGTTTGAAGCTTCACTGTTTGAATGTCCACTTTCTATGCTTTAATTTTGTAACTTGAACAACTATATCCAAGACAATATGTAATGTATCATCAAATAGTGATTTCTTACTGTTTATTTTTTTTTGAAATTCTGTATTGTTTCTACCCTTTTTTCTGTTTTGCTTCCCCCCCTTTAAATAAAATTTTTTAAAAAAGGATATAACTGCATGTATATTTAAGGGTGTAGGAATGATAATTATGTTGCTAAGTTTTTGTTGGATCAGAGAACAGAGCTGTTTGCAGCCTCACTGTTTGAATGTCCACTTTGTGTGCTTTCATTTTGTAGCTTGAACAGCTACATCCAGGAAGACAATATGTAATGTATCAACTAGTGATTTCTTACTGTTCATTTTTTTTGAAATTCTGTATTGTTTCTACCCTTTTTTTTCTGTTTAGTTTTATTTTTCCCCTCTCTTTAAACAAAATTTTTAAAAAGTATATTATAAAAAATATTGATTTAAAATATACAGAGGTTTTAGGTTCACCCTTAGATTCTGTGTCTTAAGCAAGGTCCTTGCTTGCTGTAATATCTACCTGGTTTCACAGTTAACAATTATTGCTAGCTTTAGGCAGCTTATCCTTAACAAGTTAAGGGCATTTCCTAGTTTGGTAATAGTATATTTCATAAATAAGTGTTGAGTTCAATAGGAACTTTTAAAAGTTCTTTTGAGAAGTCTGTATGATTCCCCTTGGATCTCTTCTGATAGGCTCTGTCAATTCGTATCTTCTCTAAGGCCAAGTCTGCCTTGCATTCTTAGGACAAACTCTACTTCTATTTTTAAGAGATACTGATCATCTTTTTAATATAGAGTTCAATTTATTAATATTTTCATATATATATAGATGATATTTGCTCATTGTTTCTTTAAGAATTGTTTTAATTGGGGTTATGGTGCAAAAGAGTATTTGGTTTTTCATGGTTATCTATGCTTTAAAACAACTGTAGATGAAAAGAACTCTGTTTCTTAGAGGCTTGGTGGAAATGACCTACAAAACTGTTTGTGCGAGGTGCCCCTGGAAGGTGAAAGAGAGGGAAAGCATTGTTAAAATTGTCTGTTATTGCTTCATCAGACTTTTTATATCTCCTTGAGCCAGTTTTAGAAATTTATATTCCTTGCAAAGTTATCACTTTTTATTTAGGCTTTTAGGCTTTTTGGTATAAAAGTGAATGAATTATTTTTTTTACAATTAAAAATTCTTCTTGTATTTGAATATGGTCACTTCTCATTGTGTTTCTGGTGTTTTCTCGCCCTTGAAATTTATTAATTTTTAGTTTCATTTCATTCTTCTCTTTTATGCATTTTGAATCAAAAGCTTAGCTCTTTTATTTTACTTATTTATTTATTTTGTGTACTGAGAATCAAATTTTCCAGGCATGCACTTATACCACTGAGCTATGTTACCAGCCCCAAAATTTTCTGTTGATATGTACAGCTTTTGAGTTTGTTCTGAATCATTTGAACTTTTCATTTTGATTGCCTGCAGTTTATATTTATTTAGAAGTGTTTTCCTAAATTTACAGATATGGATATCCTGGCTTTCTAGATATATTTTTATTGACAATGTTTAATCGTATTGCACTGTGGCCAGTAAATACCACCTATGCTGTATAAATGTTTGCTATTGAGGAAATTTCCTTTGTTAATATTTGTTAATATTTTCCTTTGTTAGTCAATTTGGTGAAATGTTTCAAGAATGTTTTAAAAGAAAAGAAAGAATGTGAACTCTTTGTTGGGAGAGAAAGAGAGAGAGAGATTTGAGGGATTTTTAAAAATTCTTTGTAATTTTATCAATTTTATCTAACAGATGTTGAAACTATGTTGGTAAGGAGTCAATGGTTGTTTATTTTATTGGTTAATTTTCTTTTTACTAACATGAAATATTTTTTATGTCCTATGTCTTTTCACATTGACTTCTACTATGTATGATATGAATATTTTACAACTACTGTACTTTTCTATAGTTAGTATCTGTCTTCATCAGAGAATTGAAACTCTGGATAGTACTTGGAAGTTAGTATATCAAAAGCCAGAATAATGTGCAATTACCTTTTATAATAGGGAAAAATAAGAATATACATTGCAATTTGCTTGTAGTTGCATGAAGAAATACTAGAAATGAACACAGGAAACCAGGGATGTACTTGAATACACATATTGCTTTGGTGCTGAACAGCTAAGTGCTAAAAATCAACAGGTGACTAATTTCAAGGCTGAAGCCAAATATTGCCATCACAAAATTACTTTGTGGGATACAAGAATATACATGCCATGTATATGAATTTTGGGCTATAATTATAATTTTATTGTTCATGTGTAGCAAGTCACACTTTAAAAGTTTGACACTATAGTCCATAGGCAATAATTCTTCTCCTAATAATGTCAGCTGCAACAGGGAATTATACTGGGCATTTTAAATACCAAATGTAGTGGTACCTCGGTCCCAGAACTTAATTCTTTCAACAAATCTGGTCACAAACTGATTAGGATACAAACCAAATCAAATTCAATGGTTAGGTTCAATGTTGACCTTTTGGGGAAAATAGTCCCAGTATAGGAATGATAGCCTTTTTTAGAAATCTCTGGCTATGAAGGTCCTGCTGATAGTGTATTATTGCCACTGTACTAATCATTTTGCCTTCTTTCCTGATAGTAACTAAAATACTTACCTTCTCCACAACTCCTGGACTTAAGAGGTTTGCTTAGTGATAACGGCAATCCCCTCAGCTACTCCACAAATATCATCCACAGATTTTGATATTGTTACTCTCATTTATATGTTTGATTCTGAATACATTCATTAGAGGAAAATTTGTCATTAAACACTGGGTTGAGAAATGTAGCATTCAAACAAGACAAATTTGGCTTTTAAGATAATAAAATTGCCTCTGAATTTCCATCTATTCATGCTCTTGCTTTATGTACACCAATTTTAGAATTTGGAGAAAATTAATAAGTACCATTAAAATAGGTATTTGGGTTGTCAGCTTGACAACTTCAAGGCTCATGAGAAAGCTAAAATCCATTCCATAGATAAATTCTGATGCTCCACACAAACCTTGATGCATTATCGGATATAATATAAAATGAATAAAAGAATTTTGAATGTGTTACCTATTAATAATTTTGGGTTAATAAATGTTTTCAAAATGTTATAATTTATATCTGGCTGCCCCCACCCAAAGCCTCATATGCTTGGAGTTGAGGCTTGTACACAGTGATTGGATCATGGGGGGAAGCTACAACTGGCTCTCTGTTAGAAAGTAGGGCCTCAGGGAAGAGGCTGGTCCCTGGAGTGTGACCTGCAGGTCATCTTTCCCTGCCTGATGCTGCCCTCCTCTCTCTGCTTCCTGTTTGCCATGTGTGAGTAACTTTCCTCTTTGTAGTTTCTTCCACAGTGCTACTTCTGCTCTGGAACCAGACAGCTATGTACAGAAACCTCTAAAAACTGAGCCAAAATATTTTTCTCCTCCTTTAATTCATCGGCATTGGGTATTGAGTACCAGCAATGAGAAAAGGACTAAGACACAGTTAACCTACGTCACTGACTTTACTTTTAAAAACAAGACTTTACTTATTTATGTACTTGTTTAAAGAAAGGATTGATTTAATCTATATTCTGATTCCCAAAAACCTATGTAATCTTTGCCATAAAGGTTAAATTAGTCCTAACAATGAGATTAGTGTGTTATTTACCATAAAACTCTAGTGACTAAAATGTATTCCTCCATCAGAATTTACAGTATTAGGTGAACAAATGTAGTTTTCTACAATAAATATTCTAACCAATTTGTTTCACTAACAAAATATCCTAAGTCTCAAGTCATGGGTCAACAATCTGAGAAATGATTGTGACAAGTAGTTCAACATTGTCAGGAAGTGCTTTGCCTTTGTGAATAGACTTAGAAACTGTTTTATGTTTATTTACTATATACAGTAAGTCTAAGTCCTGATGAAACAGGACTTTCACCCTAACTTGATTAATGTTTATTTTCTTAGTATCCTTAGGATAAATGTTGTGTAAATATTTTCAGTTTTTACATTTATTCATATTATAGGAGGTAATGGCTGGCCTAGCACTCTGCACTCATTTTCATAGCATCTATGTTAATAATGCTCTTTCCTTTTAAAATTCCTCATTAAATTACCATTTGAGACTAGTGGCCTCAGGTGTCTGCATAATTTTAATCAAGGAAAAAAAACAATAAATGGTCATTATAATTTTCTGATTCCACAGCTTGAGATACCTATTTTCGAACTTCTTAAATTACTTTTTCAAAATACACCTCTTATAACAGCTTGTAGCTAGATTTGTTTTGTGCAGCATTAGAGTCTCTTTTAATAAACTGGTTACATTTTTTAAAATTTTAAAATGAAAAAAGGATTAAAATGATATGGAATTTTAGAACAAAATAATAGGAGATTAACACTGGTTAATGTATTACATATGGTTATCTTCTAAGTAGTTGCTCAGATTACAGGATACAGACCTCAAAACTGATTGAACAATGAAAGCACAAACCATTCTGTTTTGATTATCTAAGAGATTTTCCCTTTTCTCTTTTCTCCTTTCCTCCATCCCAGGTGTTCTTTCTTTTTGAGCAGTTTCTTTGACTTTCACCTTCACAATATCTATTGTACATTTTGGATCATCTTTATTCTTTTAGTTTTTTACATGAAGGAGACAATATGATGTATACACATGTGGGTATGATTTATTTCACTTACGAGTATTGTCTCAAATTGTATGCTTTTTAGGATATAGTTCATTGACATGGCTTCTGCCTGGCAAATAAGAGGTCCTGAGTTCTATTCCCAGTTCTAAAAAAAAAAAAATGTATCTATTTAGCTATAAAAGTCTCAAGTTTATCCTTTATAACTGAGTAGTACTTCATTGTAAAAAGATATCATATCTTTTTATTCATTCTTTGGTTGATGGGCATTTGGGTTGTTTCCAAGATTTAGCTATTACAAATCATGTTGCTATAAATATGGCTGCACACATATCGCTGTGACATGACATTTTTAATTCTTCTGGGAAAATACCCAAAAGAGGAATAGCTGGATCAAATGGGACTTCCAATTCTAGTTTTTTGAAGAATCTCCACAATGATTTCCACAGTGGTTGTACCAGTCTATACTTCCATCAGCACTGGAGAAGTGTTCCTTTCCCCCCACAACACCAGCAGCATTTGTTATTGGTTGATTTCTTGATGATAACCATTCTTTCTGGAGTGAGATGGAATCTCAGTTAAACGGGTTACATTTACATTGTGATTTACTGATTTTGTGTAGGATGATTCCTATAATTTTATTTGGTGCTTGCTACCATAGTTTCCAGTTGGTTCTTTCTCTACACTACATTTTTTAAACACTTATTGCATGTTTTAGTTTCATTTAATCCAGCATTTTGAGTTTAAATTTGACAGAAATATCTGAAACTATATCATATTTATTAGAAAGAATAAGAGTAAATACATTTTTAAAAACCTGATTACTAAAATTAGAGACAATAATTGATGACTTGAATAACAAAATGGACACAACTAATGACTAAACCAATAAGCAATAGGCAAAGAAACAGAAGAAAATTCCTACAATGAATGAAAATATATTTTCTTGAGCTATCAGAACCCACCAAATGCTAAGTAGATTTTTTAAATTCCAAAGTTAACACAGATACCATCACCAAAAACAGGCCTACATGATGAAATTTTGGAGAATCAAGAAATAAGAAATCCTAGAAATATCCAGAGAGAAAAATCTCTCTTCTTGCTTTGTTTTTGTGTTTTATTTTTTGAGATCAGGCAACCCAGACTATGTAGCCCAGACTAGCTTCAAACTCAAGACAAGCTCCCAAGTGTTGGCATCATAGGTCTTTGCCACATCTGGCATCTAGAGAGAAAATCTTAACGAGAGACTTGAAGAACTACATCGAATTTCTCATCAATAACATTTTTAGATTGAAGAAGATACTGAAATTGAAACTTCTGCTTGACACAAAATATTAGGCAAATAAGCACGCCAAAAGAAAAATAAAATCCAATTGCATTTACAAACATAATTACATTCTTGAATACAGGCCATTTGCATTTATGATCAAAAAATAGGGAAACCCACCAAGTCAAAATGAAAATTCATAGCATAAGAGATACTATATCCTATCAACTGGGAGAAATTAAGGACTCTGACTAATGATATTGGAGAATATGTTGGATATGTGGAATAGTGGTGCTTTATACATTGCTGTAGGATTTTAAATTAATACCAGCCCTTAGGAAAAGCAGTTGGTGTTATCTAACAAGGTTGCAGACATGTTTACCTCATGAGCCAAAAATGCCAATAGTGGGCACATACTTTAGGGGGAATATTATATATCTATACAAAAATATTCACATTACTAGTGTTAGTGGGGAAAAATCCCACAGGAAAAAGGGAAGAAATAACACAAAATTACAGCCACGTAAGGATGAAGAATGAAGAATGTATCAATAAAATGAAGCCTATCCATGCAACAGTACAGTGTAGAGAGTGAAAATTTGAATAAACTGCAACTCCGCAAAAACATTGACAGTGACAGAAGATTAGTGTACTTATGGCACAGATCCATTTTTTATTTCTTTTTATTTTTAAAGTGGTAAAATACCACAGAACAAGACGGAACAAAGCCAGTATAGTGAAATTGGTACAGAACTTCACAGCAGGTTATCAGGATAACAGTAATAGGTACCATAGTATATCTTATTTTCTTCACAATAGTTGTTCTTTCAATCAGGTATAGCAAAATCAAAAGAAATATAGAACATTATAGAACTTATCAAAACAGAATATTGAATAGACCAATACCATTGATCAGAACAAAGCAAAATAGTGATAAAAATATTTGCCTTCAAAGAGATGGTAGAGAGCCAGCACGCAGCTCTGGTAAGTGGCTGTGGCCTCCCAAACCTCCCAAGCCACGGCCGCCACAGGGTAAGAACCATATCAGTGTTTCCTGAGATCTGTGCCATGTTGGAACTTGGGGCACTGGGAAAACAGGCAGCCAGCTCACTGCTCTGGTAGGGGGCTTGCTCACTGCTCTGGTAGGGGGCTGTGAGCCTACCGGTACACAGCTAAGAATCAAACACTCATCTCATCCTCCTCCTGCCCTGCTAGCAAGTGAGAGCCAGAGATCTGATCATCTCTTGCAAGTTTGACTATATGCAATATAGCAAATAAGGGGGATTTTCTTCTGCCATCTCTTTGAAGGCAAATATTTCTATCTGTTTGGCTCTGTTCTGATCAATGGTATTGGTCTATTCAATATTCTGTTTTTATAATTTCGGTATTTCCTTCAATATTGCTCTACCTGATTGAAGGAACAACTATTGTGAAGAAAACCAGATATACTATTGTACTATTGCTGTTATCCTGGTAACCTGCTATGAGGTTCTGTACCAATTTTACTGCGCTGCCTCAATTGGCTATGTCCTGTCTTGTTCTGCTGTATTTTACTACCTTCAAAATAAAATAAATAAATAATATAATAAATATAGTAAAATAAATAAAATAAAAAATAATAATAAATAAGAAAAAAATTTAAAAAGTAAATAACAACAAAACAGATCAGTAACATACTGAGCAACCTGAAACATGATATAACTAAACAGATAATAGACTTTAAAAGCAAAAGGAGGAAAAGAAAGTGCTCTAAAGGATATAACTGCATGTATATTTAAGTGTGTAGGATTGATAACCATGTTGCTAAGTTTTTATTGGATCATTGGACAGAACTGTTTGCAGCCTCACTGTTTGAATGTCTACATTATATCCTTTAATTTTGCAACTTGAACAACTATGTCTAAGAAGACAATATATAATTTATCAACTAGTGATTTCTTACTTTTTATTTTAAAATAAAATTTAAATAAAATTAAAAAGAATAAATACAAAGAGATGGTAGAGGGAAATCCTTCCCACTTGCTATATTGCATATAGTCAACTATGGGCTCAAATCTCTGGCTCCCACTTGCTAACAGGCACTGGGGGTGGGCGGGGTGGGGCAATATGGATGTTTGAACCTCAGTCCCCATGCCGGTAAGCTCTCAGCTGCCTACCAGGGAGGTGAACTGGTCGCTTGGTTTCCCAGCGCCCTAAGTTCCAACATGGCATGGATCTCAGGAGATGCTGATGGTTCTCGCTCTGGGGTGGCCACGGCTTGCCAGGCCACAGCCACTTACCAGGTGAGCTGGCTGCTTGGTTTCTGAGCACCCTAAATTCCAACATGACACAGATCACAGATCCATTTTTATAAGGTCTAAAAACAAATAAAATTAACTGTGCTGTTTAGATATATACATCTGTGTCAAAACTGGGAAAACACAAAAGAAGAGAGTAACCACAAATTTCCAAGTTATTTACGGTGGAGGTGACAATGGGAAAGCCTAGGGGCATAAACTGGGTAGAGACACAGAGACAGCTTTGGCATAATCACTATATATTCTAGTGTGTTGAGGTGGGGGTGCTGGGGATCAAACTCAGAGCCTCATGTGTACCAAGCATGTGTTCTATCACTGAGTTATAATCCCAGTACTGCCTTCTAGTTCTTAGATGGTCATTTATGAGTATTTGTTTTATTAAAAATTTAGTACTGAATTTGTCTTTATACTTTTTATTATTTTATGTTTTATTCCCAATTAAATGCTACCCATATGATATAGAAACCTACACACAAAAGAAAAAATACATAAAATAGCACTAAGTAAAAATAGTTTAGAAAGAGTTGTGAGGGAAAATAATAGTGACCATAGAATTGCATACCCAGAGTGCAAATAATGACATTTTCAGACATGCACAGACTCAGAAAATATGTCACTCACAGAATCTCCCTGAGGAATTACTAGAATATGTTCTCCAAGAAAAAGAAAGGTGAGATAACTGGACTGTAAGCAAAGACATTAGTTGTTTTTACGCCAGTGTTGAGAATGAAGCTGATGACCTCTCATATATTAAGTGAGTTATCAACAAACTGAGATACATCACCTCTTTGTTGTTTTAAGCAAAGATGTTAGAAAATATTCTTTATTAACTGTAAATAAGAGGGGATTAGGAAAATTATCTGGAACAAAATATTCAGATGAGATCAATATAGTAGATGAGAAAAGTAAGCTAATGACTTTTTTAGTGGGAGATAATATAAATGTTTATTTTAATTCCATGAGTATTGAAATTTTAAGGTAAGAAAATACAATACACTGAACAGGATCCATATTTTAAGCCACTAGAGGGGAAAAATGCATATCTAACAAAAGGCAGGGATGAAGAAGCTCATATTAGTTTACTGGGACCTTTTCTCCAATAGCTCAAAATCTGTCAATCAATGATTTATACAAAACTTTCCTGCTGGTTAATAATAACCATAGCAATAATCATTTTATTGATGAAAATAATAATTATTTACTGAGTACATATTATCTCTGACATGACCCTAAGTGCTACCAGGTAACCACTTCCTCATTTGATCCTCCCAATAACTCCAAGGGGTAGATTTTATTACAGTTTTACAGAGCACAGAGAATAAATTAGTTGGTCTAGGTGATGAAGCTAGAAAGAGGCAAGACAGCTTCTCTGGGTGTGATTGACTCCTGCTTGAGTCAGAATTCTCCACCATATATTCTATCAAAGTAACTTTGGACTGAAAATCAGAGTTCTTGTGCTCTAGCCTCTTTCCTTTTTCTGAAATACCATCAATTGATTGTCTCACAGTTGGATTATATATTATCGCCTCCGTAGCTTTTCTGTCTCTAGTTTTTCTCTTTTATAACCCATCTAGTATATCTACTGCTAACAGTTTCATTCATCTTTGTAAAAATATCATGTCATTTCCCTCAAATTTTTGAACCAAGTCCATCTGTTTTTTAGAAGCATCCCCTCAAAATATAACCTCAACATGACGGGCCGCGTCATCTAACACCCACCCTCCCTCCTCACCAAGCTCCCTGCTTCTGTGTTTGTGATTTGCAGCCAGTTTCACCCACCTCCTCGCCCCCCACCAACTGCCCTGTGAACTTGCTTCTTTCCTGCCCTAGAACATCTGATTTTATCCTTCTGTACTCCAAATGTTGCATTCGTAAACCACCTAGTAATTTTTCCAGTGACTTAAAGTGTGGGCAGACAAAATATACAGAATGGGGTCTGCAAAAACATTCAGTCTAACCTGATTTTACAAATGATGAAATGGAGACATGGATGATTTTCCGGGTATCTCTGGCTAGTTGGTGGTAAACACACTGTGTTTGCTATCTTGTGTTTTTCTTTTCCTTTATACAGATGGCTGATTGATAACGATTAAATACTATGTCACTTGCAATTGTTGTTGTTCTATTTCAGATACTACTAATTTTCCAAACTGTCACTTACCCTTTCTTTCATGTTGACGGATCTTTTTTATCAGGTAACACCTTTTCTGAGTGATTCAGATGAAGAATCCTTTCTGATTATGCCAACTATTGTGGAGGTTCCATTCCTTTTACTAATGAGTGGTGTAAGGGAGGAAATGAGACCCAATTCTGCCAAAGGAAAAGTGAGGGGAATCTGATGTGAACTTGTGTGAAAGTTTCTTCAATAACAGAGATTCACAAGAATGCAGAAGTCTTTTTCTGTCCATGGTGGTCAGTGGGCTTACAGAATGTGTGGGCCTATGAGCCCATCCCTGGTCAGATGGGAAGCTGTTAGACATGAGGAGAGCTGAGTAGAAAGAAAAAGAATGGGCTTTACTGCCTTATTTAAGGTAATAAATGTTTTCATTATTTATGCCATTTTTACTGGATTTACTAGGATTGCCATCAAAAAAGCTGCAGGGTTAACCTTGGAGATTCTCTTCTTGATGTCACATCCATTAGCAAGTCATGTTGACTTTGAATCTGCTCAAACTCCAATGTTTTTTATCACCTGCCACCATGCAGGTCCCAACAAGTGTCATCTTTCGTGTGGATCATCTCTTCAGCTTTCCGTACTCTCTCCCTTGCTCTTTTTCAACTAATTCGCCACAAAATGGGGAAATTCCTTCCAAAAGTAAGTCAATTGATAGCGTATATTTTATTATCTTCCAAAGACTCCCAGTCTTAGAATGGAATCCCAAATCCTTCTGTGGCCTACAACACTGTACAGGATGTAGCTATTAGCTGCCTCTGGTCCTTTTGCTTTCTGGAAGCCACATGAACTCTCTTGTTGGACTTTGTATGCAGCAAAACTGAAACACAGAGCATTTTACTGGCTGATTCCTCTGCTTGAAGCTCACATTCTCCAGACAGCTGCAAGCTTCTGGCCTCCAGACCTTTGCTCAAATGTCTCCTTGTCAGTGAGACCATTTCTGAGTTTCCTTTCTAAAATTATATGACCTCCTTTGGCCCAAACATACTTGAGTCTTTTAATTTTTCTCATTGTGTTTACTAGCTAGCTCT
The DNA here is from genome assembly GCA_004027455.1 of Hydrochoerus hydrochaeris. Classification (NCBI taxonomy): domain Eukaryota; kingdom Metazoa; phylum Chordata; class Mammalia; order Rodentia; family Hydrochaeridae; genus Hydrochoerus; species Hydrochoerus hydrochaeris. Next base: position 68,862 of record PVLA01006713.1, on the reverse strand, counting down.
GGACAAATTTTGAATTTGCTTACTTCTTTATTGTCTAGAATATAATTACAGTGCTATCAAAGACCATCTACTGTATTCACTGTTCTGTTCTCTTGAAAAGTAGTTGGCACATAGTAGGCACTAAGCAAATATTTACTGGGTAAAAATGCAACTAATAAGGGCATTGTAAATTATATGAATTTTAAAATTTATATTAAAAATAGTCATTTCAAGTGTAGTCAGTTTCTTAAAGTGCATTGAATTTGTAATTAATATCTGTGCATTTCACTTTATGTATATTATTTCTTAATAAAAAGATGTTTAAAAATGAAACAGCTCTAAATGCATCATTTAATTTTCATGAACATTAGTTATAAACTATAATTATGGAGCCGTGATCTACTGTTCTTAAAAGTATGTTAATATTCTATGTCAGCTGGACTTTGCCTCGTTTCTTACTTTAAAAGGAAGAATTAAATCATCACATATTCACATATAGAATGTGAGTTGCATTTTCTTTTCTATATCCCTTGAATCTAGCATGGTGTCTCATTAGGGGCTTAGTAATGTTGGTTGGCTTAAACCACATGATAAAAGAGAAAATGAGAGGGTATGTAGATGTCCATAGCAATCACAGATTACAGGAGACTCACCCTCCATCTCTATCCCCCAAAAGAGGAGGAGTAGGCACCAGGTAGGAGGGTTCCAGGGTCATCATACCCAGCATGAGTCACAGACAACCACTTGCCAGTTGATAGCTGTATGACTTGGGGAGAGTTACCTAGCCTCATATTTTTTCTCTGTGAAACTGAAATAGGATTTTCACTTTCCTACTCATTCAAGAAGTATGGTTGAAATAAAGGAATAAATGCACAAGCACAAGCCTTCGAGTATTAAATGAATATAAGCTCCTATCACCATAGGAATTTTCTTGTTTTTTGTGAGTGCAGGTATCAAGGATCCAGATGCATAGGAGTTAGGACTGTAAGAAACACAGAAGGATGGAGACACCTGGGATTCCTTGTTAGTAAATGAGATGAGAAATGCCCCTTCAATTGAAATAAGGAAAACTGTCTTAGGGAGACTTTTTGCTGTATCTCATAGGCCTTACACTCTGCCCAAACAAATATTGGGGGTTTGGTGAGTGTCATATTTACTTTTCTCATTGCTGAGATAAAATACCCAATGCCCAAAATTAAAGGGAAAAAAGGTTTATTTAGCTCATAGTTTGTGGATGTTTCAGTTCATAATTGCCTGGTCCCAAGTCAAGGTGGCTCATGACAGAAAGACAACACTTCATGGCAGCAAAAGTAACAGGAGCAAAAGATAGAAACAAGTCTTTTTCTGCCCCTTTTATCTTATTCATTGGCAGTGCAAATCCAATCAGTGGAATGATCCAGCAATCATTCACCCTTAATGCCAGCACTGTACTATGAATCAATAACAAACCATCTCCCAAAAAACTCTATAACTGCATGAGGCTTTGGGAAGAACATACAGACATAAACTGTAACAGTGAGATGTGCCAAGTCTTCTCCCAAATATATAACTACCAGAGAGGGTTTAGTGAGTAGGGGTTCATGTAGCGCAACTGAAAGCTTTTCTATAGATATACTGTATGAAGGGGAAAGTGCAGTGAATGTCTAAATTTTTAAAAATTAGTATGATAAAAGACATATTGCTATTAGCCCCCCTCAAAATATTTCGCTTCACTTCAAGCATGCTTAGCCCGTCATTCTTTGCCTCTTTGTGAAGCAGTTATGGAAATTCTCTTTTGTAGGTGGCTTTATTTTGCTGTCATAACTGCCTTGATATCCTGAGCCCATTCAAAACATTGACTTTTTAATGGTCATTTTGACTCTGGAAAAGAGGTACACGGTGCCAAATCCAGAGCATAAGGACCCACCATAATGATTTTGTGAGTCTGCTTTTCCATTGGATAGTACTTGGCAGCAGCTTTCACTGTATTTCTTATCACACCTCATAAAGACACTCACAAGCATGACTTCAGGACTGTGTCACAGGGAAAAACAGACATGCATAGTGGCACATGCCTATAATCCAAGCACTTAGGAGGCAGAGGCAAGAAGGTCACCATGAGTTCAAGGCCAGCCTGGGCTACATAGTGAGTTTGAGGACAGCCTAAACCAAATGGGGGGGACCCTGTATCAAAAAAGAAAAGTCACAAGAAAGATAGGATAAGTGTATTCAAAGAGAGGCAGAATATTTTGAGGGGGATTAATGGCAATGTATCATTTATTCACCATATATTCTGATCATCCCATGTACCTTTCTGTAAACTCATGCTCATATCTCACCATGATGTTTTTGTGGTGTTGGGGATGGAACGTAGGACCTCACTTATGCTAGGCAAGTGATTTAGTACTGAAGCACACTCCATTTCAGCTTTTCAAACTATTACAAACATTCTGAGCCTGGCTTGAGCTGTTGCACATGAATTGCTTGGTCAAGTTTACCCTACAGTAGTATGCAGGACACATATTGCTGGACTCCTGTCAGCAAAACCAAGACCACCCACAGGACAGCCCATCCCTCCTGAAACCAAGAGGACCACTCCAGAGACACATGAGACACTCAACCAACCAGAGGAGGAAATTTCAGGCCACTTTAGAAAAGCTGCTTTGTTTCAGCTTCCATTTACGAAGTGGTCAGAAGTGCAAAGAGCAGACTTTTAAAGATCACTAAAAGCTTAATCACTACCAAATGAATATTTATGTATCACGCCTAACTTTTCATTTTACTGAACAAAATCTAATGTGTCCAATTCAAAGCTCGGCATCTGTGGCATCAGGGTCTGCTCACTTAACTTGATGTTTCATGAAACAAATTTTCCTCCCTTTTGCCTTTGCTTAATAGCATTCTCATTACAACCACAGTAATTCTGTTTTGTTTACCCTCAGTTTATGAAATGTAATTCCGTACAGAATGTGCAGCTAGCTGCATTTGGCTGGATTCGAGTAGATTGATGGTGACAGGGTAAGTTATGAGGGATTTAAGAGGTAATGACAGAGACCTCGGATTCTGAGATAAAGTAGATCAAATTCTGATTTTACTGAGAGCCGTCGTTGGCCTTGGGATCCAGTCTCCCGATCCTCAGCCTAGACTCTTGCCAGGAACACAGTCTATTATAGCAAGATGGTTGGAGAGTTTTTAAAAAAACCACTGTACCATTTTTCTGGATTGAAAACATTTTTAGAAAGGTTCTGCATCTGAGTTTTGAATATATTTAGAACCACATAAAAGCCTCACATAGACCCTTTGCTTGCATAAAAAAAAATTACTGGTGACAGCCCACGGGAACAAGGTGGCACTGATAATTTACATGCAGAGAGAAGCAGTTTGAAACAATTTTGTCCTCTGGGGTACTGTTTTGGTCTTGTTCTTTATGTTCAATATTTGCATTTCCAAACTTTGTGTTTTGATACTTATTTTAAGATTCCTTTTGGGTAGGGGGGAAATTTCATTTTGTTATGATCTGCTTTTTAGAGATCACATTTCTCTACGAATGGTTGTAGCTCTTCATGTCTCAATAATTTTATTTTAAAGTTCAGGAGCAGTGAGGGAGAGTTACAGAGGTGTTTACTTATTACAAAATTCTTTTTATGTTTCAGGTTATGCAGGTCAGTTTTGAAGTCATAGGAACTTCATGAAACTTATCAAAGGCACTATATATGCAGAGACAATATTTAGAGGATAACAGTTTTTTGATAATAGCTGAATTCTCTTCCTTAAAGATATTCTTTACAGAGATTGAGTCAGTTAGAGCCCAGGGTTTGATCTCTGGACACACACACACACACACACACACACACACACACACACACTGTCTTCAAGGAGATTCTACTCTCCTCATTGGTGAATGTAGGAATGTGTGTATGTTTTTGGAGAGATGGGGAGAAGGGAATGGTTTACCAGATAGAAAGCTGGCCAAAAAGAAAATGAAACAAAAAAATACAACTCTTTGCTTCAGGCAGAGTCTCAGGGTGGCAGCAGGAAAATCTACATAGGCTTCTAGACAGAAAGTCCATAAGCAACTTTACAGACATCTTTTCTGTTCCTTGTGTGGCAAGACAGCAATGTTTCTGCATGCTCAAATTATAATCTATCGAGGCCTGGCTTCTATTTATCCCAGAAAGACCATGCAGACAGGAAGGGAGGGTCTCAGAGGCACCCTGCATTTCTCAGGCCCTGCCGTGCAGCAGGCCCCCAATATGAGACCCAATCTCAGGAGCAGTGGGGAGCAATAAGTTGATATTGTTAAAACACTCTCATCCAAGTAGGATTACAGGTGAAAATAGAAAATTGGTTGAATAATCAAAGCCAAATATGGTTTGAATTTTTGTACAATTGAATTTGTGTTCTGAAATTAATACTTGTGTGGGCTCTGATATTTTTCAATAACTATATTCTTGAAGTAATTTCCACATGAGTTCCATCTGAGAGCACATGAAGTTTAGATAACATCTCCTGTACTTTTTAAAATGGCAGAAAGCTTTTTTCTCATTATACTTTTCTTAGTCCAAAATAGTATCCAACACATAATAACACCCAATAAATGTTAACAAATAAGTTAGATATAAAGAACCCAGATTTGTTAAAGTTAATATAATTAGAAAATAATCATGCTTGAATTAATTTAAACTTACTACATTGAGTCTCCTTAGGAGATACATGACTAAGTAAAGGGGTTTTATTTTTCAGTACAGTGATGAGCATTTTTGGGATTACAGCAAACTAGGGCAAGGGTAAGGTACATGAAAAACAACCACAAGTACACAGAATTGCCAGTAGGGCATCAATGTCAATATCACATTGCAATAATAAATATGTTTATGACCTTTGAAAACATTGTTTTTGAGAAAGATTCATAGTCGGAGTAAGTTTGGTTTAGGGGACATTTTTAGGAAATAAGCCTAAAATAGAGAAAGAAATGTTTAGAGAAGGCAGAGGCTGGACTTGGCAATATTTCCAAGGTGAATTTTGTAATTCAAATAGTTGTATGTCAGTTCTCTTACTACTAACAATCATATCCTTAGCTAAGCCGAATACAGTCACAAGTGACTCACCCAGGTTACATCACGGGAAGGCAGTAAAGTCAGGGCCAACACCTAAGCCTTCTTCAGAGCCCCTAACGACCTGACACATATGTGACTCATATATTCATACATGACACTGTATATGAGGATGAGTCTCATTTTAACTTAAAATCATACTTTTAAAGTCTATCTCACAAGTGCCAAATAATGAGTTTAATATTATCCGATGAAATGTAGAGCGATACCCAGTGGCTTGTATTTTTTGGCTGTGTCAGCTCCTCAGAGCTGACTGTACACATCTCTTCCCAGCTCCATGCCTAACAGTGTCCTGACAGTAGCCTAAAGTCGGCCTTGGTGAGAGTACTAGCCACAGAAATCAGCAAAGGATAGAAACCTGGGCTTTTTGAGAGAAAAGTTTTTCAGAGAGCTGGTTGTTGAACATGTACCAGCACACCACTGTACTACATCTACTTTTGTCCCAATTTAATGTATATTTTATAGAAAATTATCGTGAAATTCCAAATTACAAAGTTAATGATCAACACTGACAAAATTAGTATGATTATAGCCACTGTGGTTTTGGGTTTTTTATTTGAGGGTTAGTTTTAAGTCATAAAGATTCAAGGAAGTGAAGGAGATGATACTGACTAGTGTCTTTACAGATAGCTCAGAAAGCTTCTACATGATCCCATTCACCTCCATCTTCTCCACCCTCACCACATTTAGTGCCAAATGCTAACAAGCATGACCAACAAGGTCTAGCACTCACAGTAGCCTTGTTTTTTATTTTGTTTTGTTTTGTTTTTTCTGCAGTGTCTCAAATTCTAACATGGCGCAGAGCTCAGGAAACTCCGATGGTTCTCACCCTGGGGCGGCCACGGCTTGCCAGGCCACAGCCACTTACCAGAGCGGCTAGCCTTGGTTTTTACCACCCTCTTGATTCAGCAGTTCCTATTCATCTGTCATGTACACAGGGACATTTACTAAGAAGGCCCAAATGAAGCATCTTTCAGTGAGGCCACTTCATTAAAAAAGATGACAAAAGAACTGCAGTGAAGGCTGCAGGTATTGAAAATACCTGCCACTTTTATGTGTTTTCCACTAACAGAATAACAGAGTAGCATAATTCATTAGAAAACAGCTGCTCCTACAAATAGAAAAAGTGAATAGGAAATGTCAGTCATGTCCCTAAAAGTTTAAAATATGCCTTGTTTGACTCTTATAGAAATTGGTTCATGGTTGCTGAACAGACAGGCTCTTTAACTGTTTGTAAGTCCATTACCATTTTATAATCTTGGTCTCTTGTAATCAACTAGCAACAGCCTGGGGAGCTTATATCTTTAGATAATAGTTTCATACAATTTTAGTTATTTTTACAAGAATATCTATATCTATAAATGCAAGAATCATGTATTCTGAACAGCGCATCATAATCACCTAGTGGCTACTGTTTAATATCTTGAAAACTTGTCATCTATAAAACATACATGACTTCCATGCTCTTATCCATCAAGGATTTGACTATCAAGAAGCCAGTGAATTTGTGTTTTGCTTATCTAGACAGGAAACCATTTATTACACATTTTACAATTTGACTCAGAGAAAATTGAATTCCACCTGAACACCAGCTGTCATGCTGTGGAAAAAGATGAAGATGCAGGGTGAGTTTCTAAAGTCAGGCTGGAAATCAGAGAGAGATACTAAAATAGAAGTGGTTGAACAAATTATGTGACCCAGGGACTTTAGTTGTATGTCCTAAGGATTACTCTTACATAGCATGACTATGTGCGAGGAATTGTGCTTGTTGTATATTAACTAAATCAGTTTTCAAACTGTTCTATGAGATGAGCACATTGAGTATTCCCATTAGCAAAATAAGGAAATTGAAGTTCAATGAGACAAAGTACTTTTGCTCAAGGTTCCTAGAATATTAAACTGGAGGCGGCTTATAAAGTTGAGCCCCATTATCTGCAGCTGGAGTCTGTGTTAAGTCTACCATTACTATCTCTCCAAGTGAAGCAGTCATAACTACAGATGATTGTCAAAAATAACTTCATTTTTAGGATTGGAATGGATTTAGATGCTTCATGTTTATTATTCTTAATGTGTGATTAAATGATCTCTGCTTATTTTGTTTTAGTAAAGGGGATTTCCACTCCAGGCAGTAGCTAATAATCATATAGTTAGAAGTTTCTAATTGTTAGGAAATTCTTCAAGTAGGACAAAATTCATCTGCCTCTCTGTAGCTTCTTGTGACTAAGCTTCGCTCTCAGAAGCAAAATGAAATGGCTCCACCCCTCTCAAGTGTCAGTCTGAGTCTACTAATGGAGATCGCTGTCACATCTGCCTGTCGTCACCTACTTTACAAGATAAGCATACCCCACTAGCCTTACCATCCTTTTTCCAAGGAAAAAAACTTTCAAGAAGTTTTGTCATTTTCCAGTTTCCCTCTTAAAATGAGAATCCTTGGGACTGATGTGAATTTGAGGACCATAATCTCCATCCATCTGGATGTGGTTTTCTATTTATACAGCTTAATGCATAGATTTTAACCGGCTTGTCATATCTTAGTCACATTAAGATATAAGTTCACTGAACTGTGAGGCCTTTCTCATAAGAGTTACCTTGAAACTGGATTTCTCTACTGTATGTGGTCAGGTTTTCCATTTTAGTCCCAAACATAAAAGGTGCACATATCCCTGTTAAAATCAGCTTTTAGTAGCTTGGGCTGGCATTATCCTCTGTTAAAACTTTTTTGAATCTTAGAGTGTCATAGCATTTCACAGTTTACAGAGTTAGTACAGAATTGAGAGTTGAAAGTTTATCTGTGGACCTTGTGCAACCAAAATGGTGTGGGAAGAGCATCACTAATGAAAACGCCTCCAGGGACTGAGTTAATCCAACTGGGGCATTTTCCAATGAGCTGGTGCATCACTGGTGCATTTGACTCTTGGGAGGAGTCAAAGTTAAATGTGAGAAATAATGCCAGAGCATCCATCATTCACAAGAACCTTTGTAGGGGCAGAGCAAATGTGATGTGGGAGATGGAAAGGCAGCAATCTGCTTTCCTTCTAGACTTAACAACTGCAGTGATGAGGAATTTGGCTGTTAAAAGAAGCTGTCCCATAATAGAAATTTCCAATCTGCTCTGATGCCTGACATTGAACCCAAGGCTTTCACATTATGCTACATTCCTAGTGCTTTTTTACTGTTTTGAGATATAGCCTTGTCAAGGCACCAAGTTACCCATGCTGGACTCAAAGAATTTGTAATTGAGCCTTCTGCTTCAGCCTCCCACAGTGCTAAGATCACAGGCATGTGCCACAGTGCCCAGCTTTACCATATTTTTTAATTTTCCCTTGTGTTTAGATTCATTTGCAACCTTAAAGAGGCTTATTTCTATGCCTTCTATATTCTAGTTCTTATCAGTAAGAATTACAAGAGGATTCTATTGGGTAATCTTGTTCATCTTCAGTGTTTTCTAATAGAAGGAGAGGACCTTTGCATTTGTATTGATGTGGTTGTAGCAATTGAATGTCATTTTTCTAGGACAGGTATTCTTGTTCCTTTTGGAAGCAGAAGGAAAATGATCTATTCAACCTTTTCAGGTCCTTCACTAAATGCACACAGACAACTGGGACACTGGCTGAGAACCCTGAAGATGGTCTCTCCCATACCAGTTTCTGTTCCATGCCAGTGCCTTCTGCATCTGCCTTGGTACCATCCACAGAACCCGCAGATACTCACAGCGGAGGGGTAATGACTTTGGGAAAGGAAAAAATGCCTTTTATTCATCTTACAGGCTCTGTGACTTAAATCTTTTATGTCTGTTAAATTCTCCATAAAGCATAGTTAAATCAGTAATATTACTCTCTCAACAGCAACTCAATAATTTTCTACTTCTGAGAATAAATGTTAAAGATTCAATTCCTGTTTACATTCAGGTTTTCCAAGAACAGATTAATCTTACAGTGCCAAAAACTTCCATAAAATAATGTAGCTATGAAAGAACTGGAATCATCAAATCAAAGGTGAAAGTGACCTTTGAGATTATTTAGGACAATGTCCTCACCAGTACAGAGAAAAGGGAGGCCGGGAAAGGGAATGACTTACATAAGTTCTTAAAGGATATCTGTGCTAATCTTTCAAAGTCAGTAGCAATAAGATTTCAATGTTTCTAGAGTGGGACTTCTTAACATTGGTAATATTGGTATTTTGGAACTGACAGTTTGCTGTGTGGGGCTGTCTGCGCTTTTTCGAATGTCCCTCAGCATCCTGACCTCCACGGACTATATGCCAGTAGCCCCCCTGCAGAGTTATGACCGCCAAAAATGTCTCCCAATGTTTCCAAACATCTGTCAGAGAGGGGACTAGAATCAGTTCCTACAGAGAGTCACTGGATTTTACATTGTCTAAAAAATCATAGTTCTGGGCCTTATTTCAAGCTAATATGGAGTCTGAGAATGGTACTAAATAAATTTCATGAGGTTCACAGAGCTCTTTTCTACTTGAAATTGTTCACATTATCTTCTATGGAACCTTAGTCCATACAACTGTGGACATGAAATAATAAAATAGTAATATTTCTACACCTATAGTTCTTACTTGGGCATGCAGTGTTGTTCTAGAGCTTCCAGAGAAGAAAATCCATTTTTGGCTTAGGTCTCTCCAAAAAAGTGAATTTTCTGGGCTGGGGATTTAGCTCAGTGGCATAAGTGCCTGCTTGGCAAGCGCGAGGTCATGAGTTCGATCCCTGGTTCCGCAAAAAAAAAAAAAAAGTGAATTTTCTTACCTAAAAAGATGTAATCCCACCTTGCCTACACTTCAGAAAATAAATAACAAAAAATAAAGTTGTATTACTCAGAAGATAGTCTCTTATTAGAGAGGCTGCTTGTGGAGAAATGGAGTCCTGCTTATGATATAGTTATTATTCACGTAGGATACTAGCATTTCACAGAACACTTGGAAAGACTGAAGACTGTTGTTGACATCAGTTAGTGGAAAGCCAAAAAGAACCCAAAGAGTCCATTTTGAGTAATGGCATAAATTGGATTGAGAGCAGAGGCCTAACATAGGTGAATATCTGGTTGTGGCTACTCTGTCACATAGAAGAGAAAGAAACTCATGCCCGAGAAATCAGATTCTAGTTCCAGCTCTACTGTACAGTAGCTGTTATGACTTTTCAGTAAGATGCCACCAATTGCTGGCAGAACCCTGTGGTGACTTTTGTGATACCTGTTTCCAATTTCCTGACCTCTTTCTGTTGTCAAGTGGCAGCTATGTTAGACAGTTCCCTCTCATGGTCACGTTCTGCTCCCAGGACCTTGTCTATAGCTGGTGTCTTCCTCGGCTTTCACACAAGCATAAACACAATGAACAACCTTGCAGGCAACCCTCAAACAGTAGGGCATGGTCAGTCAGTTACTGTTCCAGCCTCCTGTCTCCTCTAATGGACAATTCTCGAAGACATTCCATGGACTTCCTGGTGGAATCAGGTCTCTTACTGCTTGTAGCAGAGACCTCTGTAATGATGCTATCTATATTCTGTTTTCATTCCTCCTTGTCCCCTCTTGTGCCCCACTACCACTTTTTGAGATTATCTCCCAAATCAAATGCATACCAAAACAAGAGTTCTTGTCTTAGACTCAGAATTCAGGGCAACCTCACTGTACAATATTCATCTTTATTATAATTTTTATACAAATTAACTATACAGTAGAATTTATCTGTTTTCCATCCCAGAGTTGGAGTTCATTCATTCTTAACTATTGTTTTGTTATCCTCACAGAAACCTCCATTAAGAAGCCTCTTTTGATAATGTAAATTTTGACACAGTAATCTGCATGGATACCTCCCATATTTCAGTGAATATTGTGAGATGAAGAATTTTATTTCTTAAGTGCATCACACATTAAAAAATAGTGTCTTGATGTTAAATAAGTTTAAAACAATAAGCTATATACCTAAAAATTTAGCTGACAGAGGTCAAGATTTTCAGTACTTACATATTAAGGCATATCTGAGAAATTCTTCTCAGATTATTAACCTCAGTTGAAAAAACTGGGACTCACTTTAGTGAGGAAAGTAACACCTTGCTTTCTTGAGAATTAAAATTATATGTGAGTCAGGCTGTCTTTAAGGCACTGAATAATAAATTTAACTGTTCTTTTCCCCTATTATATTGACATTATTCAAATATATGAAAAAACTGAGTACCATGCAAGACAAAAATGTGTTTATCTTCTGAAAGTCTTGTGATTAACAATAACATAAGGTGTGTGTGTGTGTGTGTGTGTGTGTGTGTGATCTAAAGAGTGTAACCATGTTGCTGAGGAAGAGGATGGGACAGTTGCAGCCTGTGATATCTTCCCTCTTCGGAAATCCTCTGAACATTCACAGTGATGGATGACAGGGAAAAAGTAGGCAGATGGTAACCTCAATGCTTTGGGGACTCCACTGTGTATAATTAAGAAAAGTAATAGAATTCACTTCCGTGGATCTCAAGGGTTTCTATCTCCAAGTAAGCAAGCTTTCTGTGTTGTCTATTGCCACAGTAGTAGCCCATTACTTTACATTCAGTAAGATAAATACTGATGCCTAAACCTATGTGAGTTCTTCTATATCCCAGGTATTGTTTCAAGAGTTTATGTTATTATCTCTTCTAAAAGGTGCTCAATACATTTTTTTAAGATATGTACACAATATATCATACTTGTTTGCTTTCCACATGTAGATTTTTTGGATGTGGTTCAACTTGAAGATTTTGTCAAACAACAAATGATAGATTGTGTTATGTCCTTATGTTAGCATATGTCTTTATTACTGAAATATTTTAAATCTCATTTCTATTCTTTATGCTCTTCCTCTAGAAGTTTCCAAATTTCCTAAACAAGTAAAATCATCTGTCATGATATTCCAATTGCATTAAATCTAGATGAAAATACACCAGGAAGCTGCACTTCCCTACTTTGTTGTTGGAGGTTTACTCTAGTCAGTGATGCCAGTGGTAACTATGACCCAGTTATCCATCTGGTTGGCACCAGTCAATGGGAGCAATGACAGGTAAGTGTTTTGCTCAAATTCTCCTAAGAGTTCATGTTTAATGTACCTGTTCTGTAACTCAAATTATTTTTCTAATGATGTTATGATTTGAATATATCTGCCAAGATTCATGTGCTGGAAGTTTAACCCCCAAATTTATATATTAACAATCTTTGCAAGTAGGACCTTTGGGAATTAATTAGGACTAGATGAGATCATGACAGTGGGGCCCCTATGGTGGCTGTAATGAGTTTATGAAAACAGAGAGAGAGGCCTGAGCTACGACACCTGCTGTACCTCTCCAGATGATGCAGCCTTGGGCCCTCACCAGTATCAACCTCCAAAACCATGAGCAAAACAGACCTCTATTTTTAAAATTATTTTCACAGTCTATGACATTCAGTTATACTAACAGAAAGCTAACAAACGACTTCCTTCATCTCCTGTGATTTCCTGCCAACTCCTACCAAATCTTTCTCCAAAGCAGACAACCTATGGCTTCACCTCTAATTACTAGTCACTTCATTTGCATGCAGTTTTCTCACTTTAATGTCATCGCTGTGGGCATCCTGTCCTGCTGGCAAGGTGTCCAGGAACAAGACCTGCCACACTGGCCTTTAGTCAAATCCTCTTCTCCTTTAGCTTAATTCCAGCTGGGTGCTTCAGTACTTATTATAAACTTCCTGCAGTTTTTCTCTCATCAGTTATTTTTTCTCCATCATACTTTAACCTGTGACCATTCATTTAAACTCATTACTTTGTCATTTCTCTTTTCACAAATCAAGTTGAGCCATTTTTCCCTCTTCAACTAGTTTCTACTGTCAAGTATGATGGCAAACACCTGCAGTCCCAGCTACTTGAGAGATTGAGACAAGAGGGTTACTTGAGCCCAAGAATGCAAACCCAGCCTGGACAACATAGCAAGATCCCAACCAACAATATATATATATATATATATATTCTGTTAGATTCTCTTTCTGAATTCCTTCTCTGACAAGTACTGGCCTCTTATAATATGAGTATCTTTTTCTTTAGAAGAATTGCTTCATGCTCAAATTTAACAACAACAACAAAAAAAACATAATCAAAAGCTTAGCCTGTTAGTATAAAATGCCAACTAACTTTTGATTTAAAAAAATAAAGCTGTGAGGATATATCCAATAGGATATTTCAGCATGCTGACTTTTTCTGTGACCCAGCAGATTAAGAAAATAGTAACCAGCTATTTCTTATGGAGACTACAAGATTAGACTAATAGGAGACAATTTAAACTGAAACTTGAAGAGGTTTAAGTTCAATGTGAGGAAAAACTGCCTGTAAACACCAGATGTAAAAATTTGGAATGGACTTCTAAGGAAGATAACTCAACATTTTCTGGATGTCTTAAAAAAATAGAAGAAATTTGCTCTTGAATAGTTAAAATAGCACCCTTTAATTGTAATATAATGCTTCAGATATTTTCCATTGCTACTCATTTTTTAAGAAAAAATATGAAGAAAAATTGATATAAACTATTTTGAAGTGATAAAATATCACTTAAAAACAATCAGTTTATTTCAGACTAACTTCAATTAATGATTTGATTCTAGGTTAGTGCAATTAACAGACAGGCATTTGCTAATAAGATGAAGATAACTGAGATGGGTGCTTCATTCTCAAAGAGCTCCTGTGTACTCAGGCCACAGGCAGGTGTGAGACGTGTGCAGCCATCGGTGCTGAGGGAGACGCTACGGCAGAAGCGATCCACTCTGTGCAGTGCGGTCTGAGACCTGAGGAGTGGAAGGAAGCTGTTGGGAAGGTGGGTAAAGGAGGGACCGACGGGACTACAGGCAGAGCTGAAGGAGAGGGACACCTTTCTTTCAAAGGGTTTAGAATTAACAACAGGATGGAAATAATAAATCTTTGAGCTGGCTGGAGGGTGGAAGTGGAAGGCCAGGAAGATACTGAAAACAGCAAACAAAATTTTAAGCAAGAAAACCATATGCCAGTTCTCTACAGAGGCTTCAAAGTCAAGAGAGACTGATCCATTAAAACCCAGATAAGGATGCAGTCATGTCTAATTTATCTTGGAAAATCATCTGAGATAAATATAAAAAAGATCCTCATAAATACTCTCGCTGGAAAGCAATGTTCCAGCCAGGTGGCAGTGGTATATGTATCTTCTCTACTCATATAGTTTATTAGTCTCTGAATTTCAGGCATCCCTGAGCTACTTCATAATTTTTGTTATATCCATGCATCAACTACACTAATATTTATTTAACATTGATCTTTAATTAAATCTTACTTTAAATGGGAATGTATTACTGTGAAGAGGAAAAACATTATAAAATACCATTAACAGAATGTATTGTGACAGTTAAGTAGAACTAAAGCAAAATGATATCACTGAATTTTAGCTAAATATCATTGCCTATGGCTTTGAGCTTGAGACCTGTTCTCTCTTTCATTAAAAATTTAGTCTAGAAAAGCTAGTCATGTGTCACATTTGGAGCTTCCATGAGTTATAGACTATATACACGATGGTAGTGCTCTAAGACCTAGTGACAGTACAGCCACGTTTGTTTGATAAGTATGCTCTGTGATGTTTACACACTAACAGAGCCACCTACAAACACATTTGTCAGAAGATCTTGCCATTGTTAATAGAGCCATGTATGGCTCTATTAAATGCTAAGAACGTGTTAGCATTAAACTGAGAATTTCTTCTAAACAAAGAAATCACAATGGTTATGACACTCTTGTAATATTTTTTGGTGTGGTTAACAAGGACAGTTTTTTTGAAAAATAGTAATTACTTCCTTAGAATACCCTTCTCATGTGTTACTTTGCTCCTGTCAGTCATTACTGTAAAATTATGTTATTTTTGATACTTGGTGATTCTATCCTTTAGTTTTTTTCCTGTCTTTTTTTTCTTTTTTGCAAATGTTGACTTAAGCAACAAAAACAGGGGTTATCAGTCAAAATATTTTTGCTGTAAGTGAAAGAAAAAAAAAGTTCAGACTCCGTAGGATTAGAGAGAGGAAGGTTCACATCATATGATTGGTTCATAAGTAGTATCTTGGCTCCAAGCCTGTCCACATCATCAAAGACACAAAGTCCCTTCCATCTTTGTGTGCTGCCAGTCTCTGCATGCTGCCTTTACTTCTGTGCCAATCACAGTTTTATGGTGAGTAAGACAGTATCAGGCTTTACTTGCAGAGGTAGCAATGTCCAAACAGAACAAAAAGTGTTTCTCCTGTGTGTTATGTTTAGGGGAAAATAAATGCTTCCTAGAAGATCTCCCTCATCCCAGTAAGTTTTCCTTGTATCTTATGGGCATTAATTCTGTCACATGGCCACACTAACCAAGAGGTTCCTCCAGCCACCCATAGGCATGTAGATCAGAGGTACCATCACTGAACAAATAAAAGGTTAATATTTAGGTACTGGAACTACTGCACTGGTGTGCTATGCAGCAATAATAAAGCTTAACTATGAATATATTATCTTTCAATATGAAAATTACACTGTGTAGGATTATGTAATTTTTATGTTAAATTTGGCCAGGGCCATTGTTGAACTATCATCGTCATCTCATAAAAGGATGAAAATGTTGACACTGGAAAAACCACACAGATATAAAAAATAAAAAGATTTTTTTCCTGGATATTATTTCTTAAAATTTAATAAATTTGCTTTTGAAAATATTGCCCTTATTTTTCTCATTTATCAGGACTCATAGAAAAGATCATGGTTGGAAATCATTGCTCTAGCATCTTAAGAGAACACTAAAAGTAAGATTTTCTTATTTAAGAACACTTTAAAATTGAAATAACTTTCCTTGAGGAAATACTTATTTTGCACAAATTAGCAAATCCTTTTTTCTGAATTGTAATCAGTATCATTATTTGATTATTACAAGTAAATTAAAAAGTTTCTCACCAGTTGAAACAATTTATATATTCTTATTGCCATTTGCAAAATCAGGTTACATGCATACTTGGAGGATACAGAATTGTTGACAGAGATGGTGGATCCAAAATGAGGAATTAGTTACTGAGAATGAGCAGCTGGCACTTACACAGCTTGTTCCTAGGACTGGTTTCTGTAGCTTCTCCACACCAGTGATTGGTGTGCTACAATTCTGATTTCCTCTCCCAGAGACGCTGTCCATATTCTCATGTTGCAAGGTCAGTAAGAAGGGTCTGATTGGTAATAATGGAGGCTTTCATTTCTCTCTGCCCAATCCCAGCTAGCAAGATACACAGATGTGTGCCCCACAGATCTGAGGCACCATCTAGTGGCAGGGCATTCATGACATGACCTCAGAGAAACACAGAGAGGCCATCTGTAGGAGACACTGGTAGGCCCTTTCTATGCTTGCCAATGGAAATCAGGACCTAAAAAAGACTTACTGAATTAACCAAATTATTTTCATGATCAGCATTTCAGACCAACATATATACTAGAGAGAGTCAGGTTGATTATTATGTTTTAACATTTAAGCCATTTCACTCTTGGAATTTGTTTCTATACTTTTGTCAAAACTTTTGAAAATGAATGTTTCCATGTTTATTATGAAATAGAAATCATTTCCACTTATCCTGGGCTGCCTGTAGAATTTGTTTATAGAGACTAAAACAAAGAAGGCAAGAACATTTTTAACTAAATGAAATAATACCATTTTTGATACAACCAATCTCATGCTTGAAATATAATAAGGTGAATTTTGTTCTTTGACTGCACTTTAAAGTATAACTGAAGGTTCAAAAGTGTATCTGAAATTTCATCTTATCCTCGAAAGAATGGCTATCATCATCAAAATAAATAACAAATACTGGAGAGACTGTGAGGAAAAAGGAACCCTTTGACAGTGTTGGGGTACAATTAATATGGAAATCAGTATGGAGACTCAAAAAAAAATCCCTAAAACTAGAAATTGCATTTAATCCAGCTAGTCCCCTTCTAGGTAACCTCCCAAGAGTTAAAGACATCATACTGCAGTGATACATGCATACTCATGTTTATAGCAGCACAATTCATTGTAGCTAAATCTTAGAAACTGCCAATATGTCCATCAATAGATGAATGGATGAAGAAAATGTGGTCTTTACAAACAACAGAGTACTCTTCTGCCATCAAGAAAGATAAACCTGAGTCATTTGTAGGAAAATGGCCTTGAGACCATAATGTTAAATGAAATAAATCAGACACACAAACTTAAATATCACACAATTATCCTGATATGAGAAACCCAAAGTGAAACTAAAGTGCAGAGTAAAAGTTAGATAATGGGAAATAGGGAGATAGATCTTTCTCAAAGGAGAAGTGGATCAAGAGATGGAGGGAGGGGGAAGTAAGGGAACTGATAAAAGGTAAAACAAGGAATTAGGATGTGCTACATACATGTTCCAACTCTCCACGAAGAATGGAAACATTAGGTACTGTAAACAAGTACCAAAAAAGGGAAAGGGGACAATAAAAGGAATTAAGAATTAAGATGCAGGGGCTGGGGATTTAGTTCAGTGGCACAAGTTCCTGTCTGGCAAGCATAAGGTCATTAGTTTGATCCCTGGTACCAAAAAACCCCCACAAAATGAAGAAAAAAAAAAAAAGAATTAAGATGCAATATGTACATGTACCAATGCTTCACAAGGAATGGAAACATTTTGTACTACACATGTGTACCAATAAATAAAATGTTAAAAACTTATAGAGATCCCCACAAATACATCTAAGTTGAAGTTGGGTTTATGATATTTAAGAATATGTGTATTTTCTGGTTTGAATAAACAAACACTAAAGGACTTCTTCTAGAACAATTGAGAGAAATTGAATATTCACTGAAAATTAAATAGTAATAAAGAATAATTGCTACTTGTACAAGGCATGTTAATAAAATAGATTTCAGGAAAACATACTAATTTTTCAGTGATGTTTACTGAAGTGTTTAGGGGGTGAAACATCATGGTGTCTAAGTTAATTTTAAATTCTCCTAATTTATAATATACTTATGCCGTGATGGTAACAATTATTTTAAAAGATGATAGGCATATATTTATATGCTAGACTCTCTACTTTTCGATATTTAACATTTATCATAATAAAAGTGAAAATAAAAGATATATATATATATACACATACATACATTGAACGTATCTATGCATATGTTTTCCTTTCAGAATCTAAGATGGAGGAAATTTGACAAATCTTAAATTGTATTTAAAAAGAAAAAAACAGATGTTAGTCCTTAAAGAAACAGCTGCTTGGGAGCCCTTTATGCCTTCCCATCACAAAGCTCTCTGATTCAATGCTTCTTGTTTATCTTCCAGTCACTGTCCACAGATGCAATTCTCATGGTCAGAATAATTTTGATACTGTTATGATCTGAACCCAAACAAGTGCAAGATTAAAATTTTATTTTACTTAACTAGATGGGCTTCAAATGCATGCACACTCATTAAACTGGCGATTTGGAGATGAGATAATGAGGCCAACACAGCCTTCTGAATGAGCAAAAATCACAGCATAATTGAAGTCAGCTAACAGGCTTTCCAGCAGGGAATGATTTCTCTGAGTGTGTGATCTGATTTCCTTTGATGTTTGTATTATAGTAATAACATTAACAGCCTCCCAAACAACACTTAATGAAATTTTAGATTTGCTATACGTGAGGACTCCTCTGTCATCAAACTTGGCTGTTTTCTATATAGTTTCTCTCAGGTATAATAACTCAAACCAGGAGAGAAAATTCTGGGCCAGATATCCTTGCTTTCTTCTGGGTCCTCTCTCTGTCAGGGCTATGCAGATGTTGAGAGAGAAAGTGAACTGGTCAACGTGAACCAGGCACAAGTATAGGACTAATGGCTGGGGCAAGTCCTGCTAATGGCACCTCAGCGTTCGAGGAATAGTTGCCTGTTCACATTTGCAGAAAATGGCTTTAAAGTGATTTAGAAATAAAATAGTGCCATAATAAGGAATCAAGTTCTCCAATTACTACTTGCAATTTTATTAATAGTGAGTCTGTAAAGAAATATTGAACTGTGTCTTTAAAAAGCTTTTCAATGAATAATTAACACACAGAGAGAAAGAGAGAAAGTCATTATCCTGATTTCACTGTCATATAAATTTGGAATCTGAAAATTCATCTCTCCTCAGAAATGTTTGATAAATGGGAGAACTGGTTCTTGGTCTCTGTTAACTCATGCCTGACTGACTGCAAGTGCTAATTCACAGGAGTGAACTGTGAGTACAGGGTTAAAAGCTGTGTCAAAGGTGTTCCAGGTCTGGTGAGAATGAATTTATTCTTTGTGTGTATTAGGAAGAAAGGACTTGGTTCTCAGGTCAGATCTAAAAATGGGAGAGGAAGGCAAGTGGGAATGTGTGGCTGGTTGATGAGTTGCATATACGCTATATCTAAAGTTGCACTAAAACCAAGTAAGTGTCGATCAGATAAAAAAATTAGTGAAAAAAGACAATTAGTGATGTGGCTAGAAAAATCAGAAAGGTATTTAGCCACTTATAGTTCCTACCAGTGGAGTCAGAATCCATTTTAACATGGGCCCAACTCACAAGACCGATCATGAATTCTGTACTACTGCATTCTGATATAGTACCTATTATCATCTACAGTTTTTATTAAAATTACTTCAAAGAGTTCACTGAATAAAAATCAGGGGAATGTTGTTAATTTAATGCAGTTGATAGATTTTATATTCCCATTCACAATAGTTCTTTTTAGGGACCTAACACCAAATTCAATCACAGCGAAGCAATCCATTTTAAATTTAAAGTTTTGAAAATCATTTTTTTCTCTTAAGATCAACTAGCTTTTTGTTTCTTTTCTTTTTTTTTTTTAAGGAGGTATGGTTTATTTTGGCTTACAGCTTTACCTTTTGAAACTGCAGCTTCAACCTGGATTTGTTAGCTAAGTCTGGAAGTGCAAATGTACTACAGATTATTTTGGCTCCAAATATAAGACAGAGAAGTTAGCAAATTGGTTCACAATTGTCTTAGGTAATTTCACCCATCTTGGCTAACATTTACTGAGCCCCTCCTATGGCCTGGTTGGCTCTGCCTTCCAGCTGATTTTCAGAGATCAGTTCATCGATGACTTCCAAATATTTAAAAGAATACTAAATTAACTATTCAATATATTTTTCTGATTCAATATAGATTAATTTTATAGAGATTTATCATATCAATCAAAGAATTAGAAAACATTTTTTAATATGGCTTGTAACTTAAGAAAATCAAAATGCTACACAAAAATAAATGTTCCTAGGCATCTAAAGAGTGGAGAAGTTGTAGTTGTATTTGGTTTTTAGTTTTTGGACAGCTAAGATGAAACAAATGGAAACATAGATTATTGTTTGTTGTTTTCCTTAAAAAAAAAAAAAAGGAAATGTGTGTGTGCTCATCTGTAACCTTTTCCTGGAAGCAAATTCTAACCATGAGCAACTCATTGACCAACATCAATTCTACAAAGACAGCTTTCATTTTCACCAATATGAGATGAATTTATTTTTTGCTACACCAAGTATTTTGACAAGAACTTAAGATCAACCATCATCATATGTAACAGAAACGGTGATTTTTTGTGTGTGTTTTTTTGTAGAGGACATTTACCTGTCTGAAGTATTTTAGATAGAATCTTTTTACTACTAGTTCAAAATATCTTAGTTTTAATTATTCTGATAGCTTGCAAATCTGCAAAGAAGAATGTTTCACTTTTCTGAGAGTTGCTAACAGTAAAACATAAAAATTCACAAGGAATATTCTATAGCTATCTGTAATGTGTTCAAGAGATTAGTTTAATGTCATTAAAAGCCCTTATCAAATGATTTCCAAATATGCTATAATACTTTTGAGACAGTCATATAATGATTTTTCTCTTTGTTCTTTATTAAAAGAGTATACTGTGTATTTTTAAGAACATATTTCCTTTTTCATAAATAAGCTGCACCTAAGATAACTATGGCAAAGACAAACTTCAGTATATTATTATGGTAGAAATAGAAGTTTTATTTTTCAACTTCCAAAAAATAATTAGCAATATAATGATAATGTGATTTTTCTGAATTCTATCCTATGGCTGATTTTTATAAATTTTCAATTTTCTATCAATCTTGAAAAAATAGCTAAGTATTTTACTTAGCTGGTGGAAATATGTTATTGTGAAGTTTGCATAAGTGTAAAAGTGTTTAGAAATTGAAATTCTCTGCTTATCAATTTGAACTTGAATAATAAGGCTGCACAGATGATCAATTGGCATACTATTGTATCATAATGTGAGAGGATTATTATCATTTGCAGTTTTCATTCAATGAGTAAATATTTATTGAGTCTTACTCTAAGCCCAGCACTGTGTGAAGTGCTACAGTATCCTAGTGACTAAGGCAAATTATTTTAACCTCATGGTGCATAAATTCTAATGGAAAGGTAAACATATATCAAAATATTCCACCAATACATAATTGTAAATTGCAGTAAACATTGTAAAGGCACTTCTATTGTATGGGAGATGTGATGAAAGTGTATCATGCCAACATCTGACACTATCTAGAGGTCAGGGAAAGTTTCCCTGAGCAACTAGCAGTTTCTCTTCTATTTGAAGAATCAGCAGGTGTGAAGAACACGGTGGGGGTCATTCCACATGAAACCGAAAGCAAGTACAAGGTCCCTGAGGTAGGAGATGCAATGAAGGAGGGAAAAAAGGCCCCTGGAGTTGGATCTGAGAAAGGATAAGGGAAGTGGCATAGGCTGGGGTCAAAGAGGCAGGCTGGGCCAGATGTTAAGATTTTGGTTGTTTACTAGAAGTAATGGGAAGCTTTGAAGTACTTTAAACAGGAGACTGACATGATTAGACTTGTAGAGTTTTGTTTTCACACACAGTGCATTGCAACCTGTGCAGCCAGTGGGGTCCTGAGAGGGGGTAATGGGAGATTAGGGAAAAGCTAGACACATATTAAAAGGAAAGCTGGGACCTTGTAGGACCTGATCTCTCTGATGCAGAGGCAGCAAAAACCCAGCATGGTCTGCATTTCTATTTATATACAGTAAAAAGAGAAGTGTGTTATGAAACCAAAAGTGCAAGGTTTCCATGTTTTGCTTAGAACACTGAAAGTGAAACATTCTCAGAGCCGTCTGTGCTGTATCTAACAGGGAAGAACACTAAGACTGGACACCTGCTGGACTGGCCTTGCTCTAGTCCCTACAGTTTGCATACATGGCTCATCTCTGGCACTCCATGTTCTTGGGGCTGTCCCTACTATGTGATGGGTCTCTAGCTCAGCCATTCCCCACAAGAATGAATACTGAATAACCAGCATGGAAAATGAGATACAAACATTTCAGTCACTCTAGGACGTCCTCTCATGCTCCTTTCAGTCCAGAGATGCTTCCAGTTTGGGGAAGGTTATAAATAATACATACATTAATGAGCACATATTATATATAATATGCACATTATAATTATATTATATAATGTGTATATTGTATTGTATTATATTATATACTTTATGTAATATGCATATTGTGTACTTTATATACTATATATTATATAATATATAATATATATATACCATATATATTTAGAGAGAGAAAGCTGGCCCAAAAATGTACACATCAGGAAAATAAAAATTATATATGTGTACATAACAATAAATAATATATGTATAAATATTTTAAGAAAAAATTCATTGATACTAAATTTATTGATACAAGTGATCTTTGGCCTGTACAATTACAAGAAGTGCTCATAGTGATGGCCATTAGCCTCCAGACGTTTACTATTAAGTATAGCAAGCAGCTTTGAAGTGTATATACATTGTTTGTATATATATATATATATATATATATATATATATATGCACATATATATATGTGTATATAATTGCATTTGTGTATATATATTACATTTACTATTTTCATATAAATAAAATCCTTTTAATATGCATTCTTTTATGTATGTCTTCTTTAAGCATATTTTTGAGAATTATTTATGTTGTCACAGGTACCAATAATTTTTTTGGCTGAATAACATTTCCACCCTTTGGTTACATATTCACACATTGCTTGATAACAGGGACACATTTCGAGAAATGTGTCATTAGCTGATCAGGCAAACATAACTATACTTGGACAAACCTAGATGGTTCCATCACTTGATGTGATGGTGGCTTCTTCCTCCTCCTCTTCCTCTTCTTCCTGCTCCTCCTCTCCTCCTGTCTTTCTCCTTCTCCTCCTTCTTCCTCTTCTCCTATCTCTTTTCTTCCTCCTCCTCCTTCTTTTTTTGTGCCAGAAACTGAACCTAGAGCCTCCTACATACTAGGCAATTCCTCTATCCCAACCCTTAATGTGACCTCTTGATGTAATGGAGAAATGAGGTAAACAAAAAGTATAGAAGGCTTCTATAAAATGACATACTGTTTTGCATAAACTTTTATGCATAGAAGTGCATTTTACCATAATGATGAAAATACAGTGCAGTAAACATAAAACCCACTAACACAGTCATTTATTATAAAATATTCTGTGTCACACATGATTGTATTGCTGTACTTTTATATGACTGGCAGTGTAGTAGGTTTGTTTACACCAATATGATCACAAACATGAGTAATGTGTAGCACTATGAAATTATAATGGCTGGGAGGTCACCAGGCAATAGGAATTTTTCAGCTCCATTATTATCTTATGGGACTATTGTCCTATGATCTGCTGTCAACCTAAATGTGATTATATGGAACATGACTGTCTCAGTTTACTCACCCATTAATCTGTTGATATGCAATCATATTGTTCCCCTCATGGGGCTGCTATGAACATTTGTTTTCATATATAAATATATTCTTGGATAAACCTAAATGCATCATGTGTGTATATTTAAATTTGAAAAAACTACCAGTTCCCAAAGTAGTTGTACAGCCCAAAGTATATTTTTACTTCAAAATAAATGTTACCTCTTCCATACTTTGGATCTGGACTGTCCTCCAAAGGCCTGTGTGTAAAAGGTTGATCCTTGGCTTGGCACTGTTGAAAGATAGAGGAACTGTTAAGAATGTGGGGCTCAGTAGGAGGTACTATCATTGGGAAAGTGCTTTTGAAAGACACTGTGGGACACCAGTCTTTTTTTCACATCCCAGTCATGAAAAAGGATTGCTCCACCATATGTTCTCTGCCATAATGTGCCAACTAGTCACAGGCCCAAGCAATGAGGGCAGTCAGTTGTAGGCTGACTCCCAAACTGGGTCTCACCAAAAACTTTTCTTCTTTCTAAGACTGTTTGCTCAAGTACTTTGTAACAGTAACAGAAATCACAAACATTCCCATAAGCAATATGCTGTAGTTCTGGTTCCTCTGTATCCTCATCAGCACTTGATATGGTCAGCCTTTTTAATTTTAGACATTGTAACAGATATGAAGTGATCTCTCATGCATTTAGTGCCCATTTTAAATAAAATATCCTGGCTTCAATGTAGAGAAAGACTGGAAGCAGATAAAAGTAGAAGCAAGGAAATCAGAAATGGGGGCAACAAATTCATCAAGTTTTACTCAAGATTGTTCCCATTTAGAACTAAAAGTTTCTTATTCCAGGAACCCTTTAATCCTGGACAAACCTGATCAGCTAACTTATGAATAAGAAGCAGTGGTATATTTTTCACGTGTATGGACAGCAGTGAGAATGGAGGGGGCTGGGCAGATTTGAAAATATTTAGGAAACACAAGTTGACAGAGCTGAGTGTCACACTAGATAGAATGGAAAGAAGCAGGAAGATGTCAATGGCAACTCTAGGCTTCTGCCTACACAACTGACTAGATACTGGGGCTGTCTACTAACACCTAGAACACTGGAGAAGGACCTTGTCTGGGGAAGATGGTCTTGAACTCAGCTCTGAATGTAGAATGTGACATTTCTTTAGGCATCCAAGAAGTGCTGTCAAACACACCACTTGGAATCTAGGAACAGACCTGAGGTAGAAATGCAGGTCATTCTGGGGAACATAGGCAAATAAGTCAGGGATCTAAACAAGACCAGAGGGATCTTATTACTGAACTTCAATGGAAGTTTCTTAAAAGGTTTAGTAACATATGTCAAGCAGCTCTAAAATAAGAACAAGGATAAAATTTTATATTTAAAATGCTCCTCCAGGCATAATTGGTAATGCTCACTTGTAACTCTAGCACTCAGGAGGCTGAGGCAAGAGGATCAAGTTTGAAGCCAGCCTGGGCTACACAGTAAGTTCAAGTCCAGTCTGAACTATATAGCAAGACCCTGTCACAAAAACAAAAATAATAATTAAAAAAAGGAAAAGAAAATGCCACTTTGCAAGGCTGTTTTGAAGTGACTTTTGATTACTTAATATCAAAAATGTACCATTTCAAACTCATTCTTAAGCTAGCATTTCCAATGTGCCATATTAGCTATAATAATCAGGTAGATTAATGAATGATCACTGTCTATAATAGTATAGCTAATATAGTTGCACATAATATATCCTCATTTAGAGAAAACTAAAAATCACTCTCCAAAGAGGATGCTAAAGATATCAGATTTCTGAGGGACCTAAATTTAAACGTCATCTAGATGTATAGAAAGATATTGTTTCACTATGTCTATGTCTTAAATACCTAAAACTCAGATGTCATCTTTTGTTAGAAAGACATATCTATTAAAAAACCCATCGAGGAAGAAAAGATGGCCTAATGAAATCTCAAATTGTACATCTTAATTTTGGTATGTTATTTTTACTGAAATACATGTAATGTATAGATTATGCCCTATTTAGGCCTCAGAGAATTCACCATAGTCTGAATTCTAGGAGTTTAAAGACTAGTAAAATATCTCACTAAAGCTTAATAAAAGTTGTTAAAGGAGGAGTTGGCTCAAGAACCTAACAAAGAGATAAGAAGGAAATATATGTAAATTCTGGAAATGTGTAAACAAGAGCCAAGCACTGAATATGCAGACTATGTGATCATGGAGGATGGTTTAAATAAGGATAGTCAGCCACAGGACAGTTTGAAGAGAGCCTCGTGTAAGAGGAGAGATAACTGAAAACACATTGGTACCCTGCTTCATTGAGTACATAACATTGTTTCAGCCATCCAAAAATACATCATGTCACGTAAACTAATAGACCACATCTGAAACAGTGCACCTAAATCTATATTCCTGGGAACCCACATTTAAGAATGCAACCCTCAGTTCTTCTCAAAAA
The DNA here is from genome assembly GCA_004027455.1 of Hydrochoerus hydrochaeris. Lineage (NCBI taxonomy): Eukaryota > Metazoa > Chordata > Mammalia > Rodentia > Hydrochaeridae > Hydrochoerus > Hydrochoerus hydrochaeris. The sequence goes on along the minus strand of PVLA01006713.1, from coordinate 42,581 downwards.
TATGTTCTATTACTTTGCTATTTTGGTACTAACAGCATGTACTAGCAAAGTGACACTAGAAAAGAAGCTTAGAGTACTAATTTGAAAGATGTCAGATTTCAATAACATAATGAAATGAAAGGAACTAAATGTATCAGTTGAGAGATGCCTCATTCACAACTAACTCTAAAAGTTGTAAATACAGGAAAAAGGAAAATAGATGGTGGCTGGAAAACCATCGGAGCTTGGTGAGCAAGAAAGAACAGAGTAAGAAGAAAAGAATATTCCTTTAAAATTTCTATTATGGTATTTAATTTTGGGGAGGAGGAAAGTCATCTTAATGGAAAAATTGCCTGGTAACTTGTTATTCCTTGAGATATTTTAAATTTTTCATGAAAGCTAACAGTCTAGCAGAGGGGACATGACTGTATGAAGATACTGATTAGAAGCAGACAGAACATTTAACAGGGTGCAGCTCAGACTTTACTGCCTGTGGGCAAAAATGGCAAGGACTGCTGTAACATGTGCCATGTGACTATTTGCCAATAAAATCCTAGATGTGTGACAACTGTGTGTCATTCGGTGTGCTATTTATCAGTCCAGCTTTTTAAAAACAACTTCTGGATGTTGATTGGTGACCCCTTTGCTCAAAAGATAGCCACCGTTATATTCTGTATTTACACATAGATTTTAATACTGCTGGTCTATGCAAACTTTATACAAGAAGGCTTTGATGGAATAAAGGAATCTCCATCCTCAACTCCAGAAATCCCATGTTTCAGATGAGTATTTGTTGTTGCTCTCCTATTACTGTGAATCCCTCCATGACTTTAGCGTGCTGAGTGCATTAAGCAGAGTGCTTTGAAGATACGATGAATGTTTTCTGGGAGCTTTTGTGCTCAGAGTTATTTTCTAAGGTGTTATTTAATACCACATGATGCTACCACAGTGATGCAAAGTATACAGAGCAGAGTGGAAAATGCCCTTTTTTATAGTCTTTCCTGAGCCTTGAATGCCAACTTGCTGGGATTATTACATTTTGTTCACTTTCCATGTATCAACAATAGACTTCCAACACAGTGTAAATTTATGTGTGACTTGTCCTTTGTTTTATGCAGTGAATGCGACACTGGACTGTCATTCAAGGGACCCTATGCCATTCTCTACATTGGTCCCAGTGGACACTATTTTAGGCTGTTTGGGAATGTGTATGCCTTTAGGGCAGGGAAAGGGGGCTGGATATGTGGGAGTATATTCAATCTAGGGGCAGCTGCAGTAATAAACCACTTGATCCTGCTGATTTCACTACACAATAACAAGTGTTTTAATTTAAGTTGTTTATTTCCCTATGAAATAAAATGAAATGTTTCTGTCACCCACCTAGTTTTCACTCTGATTCATTTTAATAATTTCCTCCATATATACAGAAATTCCAAATTTAACAAATGAATGACACATTGCCACACTTAAGAAGAACTGTGAAAGGCAGCCACTCACTGGGCTTTCGTTCCCATTCACCTACATCCTTATGCCCAGCCTCACCTTTTGCCCTTTCCTGCCACATTTACTTTGATCAGATCAAATCAGATCAAAGCCTCTGGTTACATTCATTCTTACTTCGTACTTTGGTTCACATAATTCCCCCCTGCTCAGTTTTAAAAATTTTAAATGACTTTTATTTTAAAGAATAAAACCAAGCAAAATAAAAAGAATAAAGCCAATCAAAACAAATCAGTGTGACACAGGACTTCAAAACAATACAAAATCCACTATGGTTACCATAATAACCTCTTGTTGTCTTCAAAATAGCTTCAGATACCATCAGACATAGTAAAAATCAAACCAAACAGAACAGAATAGAACTAATAAAAATGAAACAATGAATACAATAAAGGGTTTCAAAACAAGATAATAGTAAATCCAAAATGGGTACCATAATATATCTTGCTATCTTTGAAATAGCTGCCCATGCCATCAGGCAAAATAAAATAAAAGAAAACAAAACAGAATAAAACTCAAACCCAATAAAACTATGAAAATGATATAGGACTTCAAAACAAGATGATAGGGAATTAACAATGGCTACCACCTTCAGAAGGAGACCCCCATAGATGCTACACTGTGTACTGTTATCCTCTGAATAGATCAGACTACCGGCTTTAGACCTGCAGAGTCAGTGAAACACTAAACACTACAAGCATTAAATTGTATTTTACTTCAATAGCTATCACCGCAGCCTGTGTTTCTCTGGATCCGCCGGTTGCTTATGGCAGCGATGGGAGGGGTGGGCTGTGTTGGCTCTTCTTGTTTCCCAGCCTGCACACCAGAAGGGACTGGCATCTGGCCGCATGGCACTGATTCAGAGGGAAGGCTTACTTCTTGGTGACTTCTCGTTCTCTTCCTTAAGTGATTTTTATTATGGCATATTTTCAATAGGCAGAAGAGAGCAGAAAATGAAATATGTAACAAATGTAGCTACGTATCCTTTACCCACTTTGACACATTCACCTTTAGTCACACTTGATCTCTCCTCCTTTAGTTTTGAAGTTCTGCTTAGAAAAGTCTTCATATTGCTTTCAGCCTACTTGTTTCTGTTGTCAAACAAACATTTCTTTATTGAATACAAAGTATATCCAGAGGCTGTGCTGGGATGTGGAGAGGTTGGGGGAATTAACCAAGGAGCTTTATCTTTTAAGCGTTTACCCTGCAAAGGGCTGGGGATGTAGCTCAGTGGTAGAGAGGTTGCCTAGCCAGCATGTGTGAGGCTCTGAGTTTAATCCCCTAGTCACCTAGTTGACCATCACCTGTGTGCGAGAACAGGCTTGGACTTACCTGTGAGATAGCTATGCCCATCTATTCTCAACTCTGTATTCAGTGTATGGATTCATACCACAGAAATTTTTGTTTTGGGGGAAGAACTGATTTGCCAGCACATAAACACACTGACTCCTTAGCATACTATCCATCATACATAAAGTGCTTTGGAGAACAAGTTTTAAATAAAAATCCCGTAATTTCCTTCAGAGATTTTATATGACTTTCTTTGACTGCCAAGTGTGTAGCACATATGGCAGGTATTTCATAAATACGTTCTGACGCTTCTGAAAAAGCATGTCTGTTTCTCCTCTTGCCATAGTAATTCACTAATGACATGCACTTTGCCTTGTGGTTTTTTTTGTTATTCTCAATTTTAAGTGTTGTTGTTGGAAAAGACTCTGATAGCGAATTGCTGCCCCTCTTTCTGTGGGGTAATTTCATAAACATCAAAACATGAAGTACTTGCAGCCCGGAGGGATACATCCCAATGAACGACAGTCTCCCAGTCTCCCAATCTTGGGCATTACTGGGCACCTCTGAGCTCTAGGACACAGTGCCTGCTCAGTCTGTTCTCAGCTGCATTCTCTCTGCATACCCTGCGTCTCTCAGCAGGTTTGCTTTGGTACTGATCCTCTGTGGCTCCTGAAAATCTTAGAGAAGGAGGGGCATGAGGCGTGTGATTCTGGATACGCAAAGGGTCTAATCTCTGGGACCAGAGATCAGAGTGAGTGGAGCCATACGCTATCAGTAACAGTCATGTGTAAGTTTCTCAGAGTCCAGACCTTTTCTTTTTCTTTCATTTTCAGCAGTTCTCATATGGCAGACCACAGTCAATTCTCTTTTCAATTCTTACCTGAAAGCAGAGATTCTCATAGATCTAGATTCATCTGTGAAAAGGCTACAATCAGTCCTGCTTCAGGCATCTTTAAAGAGACAAAGATTTTTGTTTCCTCTCCTGTTGGCTTCTTTCTTCAGTAAACCACTGGAGTATTTAATTGTCTTTTATTTTTCAAATGTGCTTAGTCTCCATTATTCTAGGAAAAATAAAAATAGAGAGTAAACTATGATTATATCTTTATTGGGAATCTTTAAAAGTTATTCACTGGCTTTCTTTTTTGCCAGTTTGGGAGCAAGGTGAGAGGGAGTACAGAGTACTTCACCCTTTGTGCTGTGACTGCTTACTTCAATTTATATTACATTAGCAAGTGAGACAGCATCCACTTCCTGTTCTCATCTTGCCAGAATTCCCAGCATTCAGATCATCTGACTCACTTTCAATCTGGAGATGTTCCCTCAAATTCATTCTTCTGTTCTCTGCCCTTGCGGTAGTTTTTAACAATGTACCTTTTAATAATTCTAAGGGATGAAATAAAGGTGATCAACTTATTTTCGCCTTTTGTTTATAAAACGATTTCCAAATTCTCATTATGAACAGAAAAAACTTGGTGGAGGTGACTTCTTTCTTATAGTGTGTTACTGGTAGGTGAAGAAAATGTGTCCCTCAGATCTCCCCGCCAAGGGGCCCTGGCCATGCTGGGCCTGGCTTCAATCCTACCACTGTCAAACCATCCTCCGTGAGGACAGCTCGTAGATGACTGTGCCAGAACCTGGTTCCATGCTGTTTACTGACTCTTCATAAATCACAGTCCTGTGGAGGGCTTAAATTTTTCTTCACTTATGGAGTGGCTGAATCTTATCATCACCCCCAGATCCATCCAACTTTCTTGGCTTGGCTAGAGCAGAGAAAGCAGAAAATAGCCTTTTTTGAACCACTGATTTATAGGACTGAGGAGACCCTGAAGAAACAACCTGAAACCACACGTGGTTGGTGAAACAATCAGAAACCAGAACCAGCAGAGGGTTCCTGGTGGGGACCACAAGTTTATCTGAGTGAAATGAAATAAAGTTCAACAGTGAGATTTCAAACATCTAAAATTCCTACACAATCTACTGAAATGAAATGGAATTCAAGAGTGAAATTTCAAAAGTTTTAAAGTTTCCTAGAATAGAAGAGACCAAGAAAAATTTTAAAATATTTTTTATAATTTGAAAATAGATGAGGAGGAACAGGGACAGTGGCACGAGCACCTGCGTGGCAAGTGAGAGGTCATTAGGTTCAATTCCCAGTACAAGAAAGAAAGAAAAGAAAAGAAAGGAAAAGAAAAGAAAAGAAAAGAAAAGAAAAGAAAAGAAAAGAAAAGAAAAGAAAAGAAAAGAGGTGAGGCAATTGAATACTAAAGAGGTTTACTGAAGAGGGAAGCTGAACAGAAAAACAATCTGAAGCTCTCTCTCTCGTCTCTATTGTGTGAGTTCAGACCTGCCCAGTAGATGAAAGACACTGGAAAGCAGATGAATAGTTCTAGTATGAAGAGTTCTCCTGAGAGAAAACTCCCAATAAAGAAGACTAAAAAGACAAGCCAGCCCCATCAACAGCACCCAGGCAACATTCATTTCAACATTTAGCTCAAAAAAATGCTTTTTGCATGCTTTTTCCATACCACGTCCTACTCCATCAATCTTAATTTTCCATGTTTTATTATCTGTGATTAAAGAAGATAAGAATACAGACATATTTAGAAGTTGGATCATTTTACAATGACAATGTTAATAGTGCTAGTGTCTTTAGAGAAATGATTAAATTGGATATTCAATTTGGGTTACTTTGTACAGACTAGTGCTACCCAAGATATTGGTATATGACTCCTAAAAATCTTAAAATTTTCCAAAAGAGAAATTATTAGTGTAATATGATAGCTTTCACATTATTATATAATGTGATAATAATAAGCTCATTATTTTCAACAAAAATTTGGCATTACATTTGATGTAGTAACTTGACAGCGCTAACTTCTCAATTCTTCTGGTCACATGATTGCTTAAATATGTCTCTAGTCCAGAAGCATTTATGAAATTATAAATTCTGTATAATCCATATTTGACTGCTATGGTAACTGTGTTAACACTTTCATCTTGTCTTGTCATCCTAAGTAAAGATACCAAGCACTTAGAGCATGTAATGAAAATACTGGTGGGTATGAAGTTAAGTGGAAACTCATAAATCCTGAGCTCTTACCCTTTCTCAAATCTTACCACCCTATTTTGTTTTCTCAGAAATCCTGAAATGATGTGATAGTTACTGTTCTGCAATGTAATTGCAATGTCACTGGAATTTGTGTATATCAGTTTCTGATCATGGGACATCTTATGATAAAAACAAGTCTGTGTGAAAAAAGGGTAGGGTATGTTTCAGTAGACCATAGTTGGCATCACCAGATACATGTCATCTCAAAGGGCAAACTTTTAAGAGTAGTAGTGAACACAAACTACCCAGCACAGATTGCTCATGTTAAATGAAAGAGTATAATGAAAGTTATCAAAAATCAAGGGAATCTTTCCTAAACAGCCTGGCGTTCCATCTCCTCTGTGGCATTGGAAGCAAATTTGCCTGGTGATGAAAATTCTCTGGTATGGAAGATATGTAAACACACACACACACACATAAATAATTAGACATGAATCCAGGTATGGTAGTATACTCCTCTAATCTCAGCATTTTGGATCCTGGAGGACGTTGGAGATTTGACCCCACCTTGGGCAATGTAGGGTCTTGGTGATGATACCCTGTCTCAAAATTAAAAATCATAATTTTTAAAAAGGGCTGAGAATATAGCTCAGTGCAAAGACCCTGTGTTCAATCCATGGGGGGAGAGGGAGAGAGAGAGAGAGGAGAGAGAGAGAAGAGAGAGAGGAGAGAGAGAGAGGAGAGAGAATCTGGCAGAAGAAAGGAATTTCTCTTTATATGATTTTTTTTTTTTTTTGGTGTACAGATATCTCCAGTTCCGTGATTCAATATGTCAAAGAAACTAAAATTCTAGTACACAAATGCAAGGATAAAAACAAGAAATACTCACCACTTCCCACTGCCCTGCATGTGAAAATATTTCCAATTCTTTGTCCTGAGGGTTGGAGTTTGCCTCCAACCTTGGAGTTTGTTTTAGTTGCTTGCATGCTATCACCTTTTACCACTCTGTGAAACATTCACATCACAGAAGAAGAAACCAAATTTTCCCTGAATGATTTCCAGGCTCTGAATACATTTCTGCCTTCACTGGGCTAGTATGAGGAACTGCTGCCAGCAACATGAAAGAACAAGAACAGATAATACTAACAATTAAGAAAAATTTCATTGGTGATTCTGGTAGCTGGTGTCAAGTTATCCAGGCCTATGGAAATTTATTGATAACACAAGGGAGCCAGAATTGGCCACCTGGGATTTAGGATAGCCATAGTCAAATTTGTTGAGTATAACAAGTCACAACATAGTTGCCAAAACATGAGAGGCTCTTGTAATGGTTTAACTCTGTAACAATGGGTAGGTAAACAAAAACTGCATAGTTCCCAGCAGAACAAAATGCTTCAGTTTAGAGACAGTCAATGAAGTATCTAGAAATATCATATATTGCCATTTTACATTCCTCAATCATAAAACCACCAGTGATTGAACTAATACAGTTTCCCCAGACACAAACACATAGTGCATTATAGTGTTCCTTCCTAGTTTTTCTGATGTGCTGTAAGATGTTCACATACCTCTCAACAAACCACTACCAAGTCTACACACTCCCTCTGATTTGAAATCAAATTTTTAGCATTCCAACCAGCCTACCATTGTTTTGACTATTTCTTGGGTGAACATTTACATTTCTTTCCAACTTTAAGCATTTTAAAATTATTTTTGGCCAGTTTTTCAACTGGTGCGTCAACATTAATTTTGTTGCTTATTTTATCATCAGTGACTAAAATTGAATTTTCCTATTCAAGATTAAAATCAATTTCTGCAAATGAGCTAATTTTGGCAAGTTTGCCATTCAGCAAATTGAATTTTGTCCTGCAAAGCATTGATTTCTGGTGTGCTGATCTACAGAAGATGGAAACTCTAAACTAGGTGAGTGCTACATTAAACAACATCTACAGAATACAAATTAACACTGGTGTTACTGAAGTATTTTTGGCTACAGTAGCAAGCCCCCCATGGAAAGCACACATGTCAATGATTAATGAAGAGGCAAGCCCTTGAAGGATTTAGATTCAAGCCGTGGAGAAATAACTTGATCAAAATCCCATACTGAGTTTATAAATAACTGAGAAAACCCAAGATGCTGTTTATAGACATTATGTTGTGTCTTTCATGTAGGAATATTCTTGTATACTGCTGGGCCAATTTACTTACTTGCTCATAATAGCTCATAGGAACTTCTATCTCACTGTTTCAGCCATAAAGTTTCTACTTGTTAAGAGTAATAGTAATAATTATTGCTTTTATGATAATATATTGTTCTAAAAATATTGTCTACCATTGCCAATAGCAATGAAACAATGAGCCAGTCACACAGCAGTGTAATTTTTTTCATAAGGGGAGAGAATTTTGTACAGGAGTATAGAGGAATTTAAATTTCAACTTATTACACATGTACATGTAGATATTATAATTGAATAAAGAATCTGGGAAAAACTGATGCACTATTAAGGAAACCAAGCTCCCTTTCACCAAAGCTAATCAAGCAGGTCCTTACATCTTCATCACTACAATTCTACAGTGCTAATGCAGTTCCTCCTGAGACAGAGAGCAAAGAGTCAGAATTTACTTTCCTGAGACTAAAACTAGGATGGGGATTATTACAATGACATTTTGATAAAAGTAGGAATCAAACTGACACCAACAATGAAAACTGGAGTGTCTTTAACTCTCAAAGTTTCTTGTTACCGATAAAACAAGAAATCCTAAAAGTAATGTTTGACTACAAGTAACAGCAATTGTGCACATACCAAATTTTTCTTCTAGCATTCATAAAATGATGCTACTGTTCCTGAGATGCCCCAGCCAGCCTTGCTCCTACTAGGTTCTAATCTACTATGGAAAGAGTACAAAGAGTCATTGACCAATCTTGGGCTATACTCACTGATGACTGGCAGAGATTAATATCCTCTTTGAATTACAGTAACTTCCTCTGAATCAAGCCATGCACAAAACCCCTGCTTGACTATAATATATAACCATGATATAAAATGAAAGCAAAATCTCTGGACACTGAAACCAAAATAGCCTCTTAACATTATCTGAAAATAGGTTACATGAAACCTCTTTCACAACAAGATAATTAGCTACCAGAAATAGTATAATAAAAATAGTTTCTTGTTTCTGTTCTAAAAATTAAAATGTTTTCATGACAAAAGAGAACAGTTTGAGCTCCAGGTTTTGATTCGTAATGCTTAAATCACTTTTCAAAAATATAAAGGATGTCTTATTTGGTGTAGTTGTTAAGTTAGTTATGAGTTTACTACCAAGTAATTATCCGCTTGGGTACTGTCAAATACATTAATTTCCAATGCACTTCTTCACTTATTAATAAGAGCCATTAGTGACATATTAGCCCAATTAACTTATAAGTGATTAATGTGATGAAAATAAGCTATGATCTAACTGTTGAGAACTTGCCTGTATGTGAAGTGATAGTGTTAGGGCATACTTTTTAGTGTTGCAAAATATTAATCCTAAATATCAGAAGTTTTGTAAATTAAACATATTAATACTGTCAGAATAGCAAATTCTATCAAAGTAGCCTTTCTAGCTTGTGTTTTGAGGTTGTTTCTCCTGTATCATTAGAAAATCAATTAGAATTTAATTCTGTTTTGTACTGAAAGTTCAGAGTTCTAGCAAGTAAGGAATGATCAAAGACATCAGGACAACAGCTGGAAAGATGTGGGAGGCCAGGATGGATGTATTATGGTGCTAAACCCAGAGGAATATGACTGGAAATAACTGAGCTAACTGACTCGACAATTAGAGGGCTCTCTTTTTTATGAGCAGATAATAAAAGCTACTCTGTATGAATGATGAACGATGGGGATTAGAACACCAGCTAGGAGGCTCTTATGAACCTAAGTATGAGGTAAGTAGGATATTGACTGCTGTGGTGATGGTAGTGTGAAAAAGACATTACTGGGAGGGTCAGAGGAATTCAATCAGTCAACCGAGTAAGGGGGAAGGATAAGAATGGGTCACAGAGGCAGTAACCAAGATGAGCCATGGGTTTGAGTGCTGCTGGTCCTAACAGATTGTGGAGGCTTCGGCATTCATGGGGAATTATGAAAGAACTACAGATATGGTGAGAAGAAGGAAGGGGAGCAAAATATATATATCCATTGGTTCAGAAAATAAGACTATGATTATATGTCATCATAAGGAAAAGTTGAGTCAGATCTAAATATCGAATAGAAAAAATAACAGGGAAAAGGTATAAATATTAAAGAATAGGAAAGGACTCCCAAGAAACGTAAGGACACAGTCAAGATATTACTAAAAAGAAGAAAACTTTATCTGCAGGTACAAGTTTGCAGGTAGCGAGGGGACACTGAGGGAAAGCGGAGGGAAGACGGAAGGTGGCAGCAACACAAGACGATTTCCAATGTGTCAGATTGCTGAAAGTGAGAACATTTTCTACATTATTCCATTCTGTGAGCCTCATTCATGATATCTTCACCCCTTCCATTTTTTCATGCACCCATTTCTTCACTCAGTAAACTAATTAGGTACCAACAGCAGTCACATGCTAAGATATGAAGATACATAAAGCAGAATCTTTGCCTCTGAAAATCTCACAGATTCAGACAGGTGGTTCTGAGTAGGGAGGAGACAGACACACATGTTCATAACTCACACTGCATATTATGCTAAGGATTCACTTTGAGAATACCAAGGAAGGCACAAATCATTCTGATAAGGCAGTTAAGAAGTCTTATCAAAAGACATTTGTCAAAAAATCATAAGCATTTATGTTTATCCTCAAACACTCTGCACCAAAAGATATATATTATGTTTATAGCAACATAATTCATCAGTTCATCAGTTGGAATCTACACAAATACCCATCAACAGTAGAACGGATAAGTAAATCATGCGCTATTCATATCATGGAATGAAAATGAACTGTATACAACATAGATGACTCTTAAAAACAGGATGTGTGAAAAAAAAACCACAAAGGAGAGCATACTGCATGATTTCACTCGTGTGAAGTTGAAAAACAGATAATGTAAATCCTTGGTGTTAGAAACCAGGAAGATGGTTATCTTGGTGGGGAGGCATGAATGTATGGTATAATCTAGGTATCTCCTCATGTGCTCATAGGTAGAACTTTGGAGAGGTGATTGGATCCTGGGTATATAATATTCATCAGTGGATTAGTCCACTAATGAGTTTATAGTTAAATACATTTTCGGAGGCTTAGTTGAAGGAGATGGGTCATGGTGTGTAGCCTGGAAGGCTCTCTCCCCCTTCCCTCCCACCTTGATGTCTATCTGCTTCCCACTGTCAAGTCATGAGCAATTCTCTGCCATATCCCTGTGCCCATGTTACCCTGCCTTGGAACTAGCCAACTATGTATTTAAACATCTACAAACTCTGAGCCAAAATAAACTCTTCCTCCTTTAAATTGTGGATGTTGGGTATTGTGTCCAGCAATGAGAAAGTAAAACAGAGGGGAAAAGAGTATTAGCAGGCTCCTGAGGTGTTACTTGCATGGTGTTTGGAAAGGTGTGCTGAATTTGTGGAAATTCCTCCAGCTATGCACTTATGGTTCATGTACACTTCCATTTATATCTTGCATTTCAGTAATAAGTGAAATAAAGTTTAAGAGGAGATGTTGTGAAGTGTAAACCAAGGAGACATGCTGGAAAGACCATGTGGACTCTCTTTGTTCCTGCCTCTCTTCTTGTCACCCTCTGGAAGATGACTGTGTGCTTTCATAAAACTAACATTGAAGCCCTAATATCAGAATGTGGTCTCATTTGGAAATATGGTCATTGCAGATGTAAGTAGTTAAGACAAGGTGCTCAGGGCTAGTGTCCTTATAAAAAAGATGACAGCCATGTGAGGACAGAGACCAAGGAGAGTGAACACTGTGTGAAGATGAAGGATCATAGATGTGCACTGAGAAGCCAAGGATTGCCAAAGGTTTCCAGCAAACAACTGCAATCTAGAAAGAGACAAGGAAGGGTTTCCTTATTGTTTTAAGAGGGAACGTGATTTTGATGACAATTTTATTCTGTATTGGTAGACTCCAAAATTGTGAGACAATAAATTCAGTTATTTTAAGCCACCTGGTTTGTGGTTCTTTATTATAGGATCCCCAGGAATCCAATACTCTGACCTTTACAGATGGCACCATCACGTGAGAGGCAGTAACAGGATGGAATACAGATAAGCGTAGAAGAATGATGGCCATGAAGACAGCTGCCATGTTTCTCTGCCAAGCTGTAACTGTCTCTCCGGTCCCTTTCCAGCTTCCTCTCACTGCCTCTGAGGCACAAGGGTGATAATGAGCTCTGTTATTGGTACCTCCTTATTCCCTGAAGCTCTCCCTCTACCCAATCCATACTTTCCTAAATTGTTCATCTGTTCAACTCTCCTCAATTACCTGAATTATATGGAGGAACGTTGTACTCTCTAAGTATTATATTACATATATGCATTATTATTCTTGGAACACACTTGAGACAATTACAGTGACAGGAAAATTCCCACGAGAGAGAGAAGAGCTTCTCATATTGAGATGCAAAGAATTTTCCTTTTAGTGGTAAAAAATGGGATGAATCATAAGTGTTATCTGTTGTTCTTTTCAAGATGTCTGTGGGGTCTTCCCAAGCCAGACTGCAGATCTGTACCAAGATATCTGTACCATCTTGCACCTTCAGCAGAACCCTCCTTAAAAACCCTTTGTTTAGAAATAATTCTTCTTTGCTTTTATTTCCACAAAAAGCAGAGGGGAGGGAAATTTACCTGTCAGTGTAAAACAACATGAAGCAAAATGATTCTGTGGTCAGCTTTCCTTCTTATGGCCACCATTTCAGTTCTGGAAAAAAGTCACCTAATTGTGTGCATGGACTTGACTACAGGCCTGAAGAAAAGCCCTTGGCCACTTGTTCACAAAAGTACCATCCAGCTAGAGTTCAGAACTGGTCATCCATTGAGAGGCCCTGTCTTCACCATCAAAAAGTGTGCTTCAAACATTGTAGGTGATGACCACATACAAAAAGTGCACTGAGCTTAATAAGGAAAAAAGAATGCAGAAAATTGTGTCTTAAAATTTCTGCTTGATTGTTATAACAATATTTAGTAACTACTCTGATTCAAACAGGTGAGGGGAGGGGCAACAGCAAGTTCGAATCAAGCGAAGAAAGGGAAATAATAAACGTAATTGTACTAATAGTCTATATGCCATGTTTAGCATTTTATAGGTATATTTCTTTGAGCCTACAACATAGGTACAATTGCTACCCCTATGTTTTAGACATAAAGACTAATTCTTAAAGAGGTTAATTGCCTAAAGTGCCATGTCTAATCACTGTGAAAGTTAGGATTCATACTCAAATCTGTATTATGGACATCAAAGTTAATTGTCTTCCCATGTCAGATAGAAAAGAACAACTCCTGGGTCTCCCCTCAAAGGCTGATAAACTTGAGGATCAGAAAAAAAAAAGGCATTTTTTTCAGAGTCAATAAGAACTAAGTTAACTTTAAAATCAATGGGATCCCTCTCCCAGTCTTAATTCTGGCCTCAAATCCCACAATAGAATAACACCTCTATTTTTCAGATGAAAAAAAACCAGGAATTTGGAGAGTATACGTCATTCATTAGAAGTCACACATATTAGTAGCACCACAACCAAATTTTTGCTGCCCTAAGATGAATGATATGTTTATAAAGAATTAAGGCTGTTCCTTCAGATTGGGGGGGGGGGGTTGGAATATTAATCTTGGTAAAGTGCTGATCAAAACTGAAAATATCTTCTCCAGAAAAAAATAACTATTAAGTGAATTAACAAACCAGATCCAGTACCTCAGGGAGGGTAACTTTTTCCTCAGGGTAATCAGCCTTGGTCTCTTACAAAATTGTACAGAATAAGAGTTGGCAATATGGAAAGATATTTAGCAGGATAGATGCTAGAATCCTGGGATCAGGAACTAGGAGACAAAATTGGGTTTACTGTGGCAACTGACCAATGAGATCATTACAGAAAAATGACCTGCTCCCATCAAACAAGGTTAAAATCAAATTGGTTAGTGCAAAAGTATCATAAGATTTATATTTGCAAACTTTATATTATACAATGGTACTAACTGATGGGCTAATACATCTTTAAAATAAAGGTTATTAATTATAGATTCCAAGGTAGCAATAAGATAATTGAAAAGGAAATGAAGTGTTACAACATAGCTAATCGTTATTGTCTAGTTACAGCTATGCTTTGTTGGCCCCATGTTAAGTTTTTTCCATTCCAATAATAGATAACAGGGGTTTAACTCCCTCAGAACCGTTCTGAAAAATGTAAGAGTGAAAACAAAATGTACTAATAGGACAATAACCTAACTCAGCAGTTCTCCAATTCTAGCATGCATCAGAGCCACTTGGATGGCTTAGGTTCCTGGGTCCCAACGCCCTAGAATTTATGACTCAGGAGGTCTTAAGTGAAACCTGGGAATCACACTGATGATTCCTAAGTGGTGTACAGAGACTCTGATAAGAGTCTCTGTACACCACTGCACTCTGATGGTGCCATCTGTAAAGGTCAGAGTATTGGATTCCTGGGGATCCTATAATAAAGAACCACAAGGTAAGAAGCCCCAGCAAAGCTTCTTTTTCTCCATCTGTGTCTTCCACAAGTACCAGTGTTACATGCATGACAAGTTTAGAGCCGAAGTTTAAAAGTAAAAAAAAAAAAAAAAAAAAACTTAGTGTCTTTATTCTAAATTTTAAGATAGAAACCAATGAATGCTGTAAGAAAAAGGTAAAATCAAAGCAAAAACTCTCCATTTAACTTTTTATGAGGCTGCCATGCTACCTGGACATGCTGTTTTAGGACTTACTTGATAAGACAGAGGCCATTAATTATGCAATAAAAATCAATAAATTCATGCAAGAACAGCATTATTTTCTTCACTTAGCTGCTGACAAAAATGGGAACTTCGAAATAACTCAGCAAAAGCATCACATTATGGGAATTGTGAAGGAAAGAAATGAGGGTAAAGAAAAGAGGAGAAACAGTATTGAGCTTTTCTATTTCCCTCTGCATCTGAAATGTCCTGGGAGCAAAGAATGATTTTTGATGGTTCTGTTTGCTTATCATTGGATCAGGCAGCATGAGAGTTAAAAGGAATTTCATTTTATAGGAAAGGAAACTGAGGCTCAGAGACAGTAAGCAACATATTGCAGTTTAAAGGAGCAACACTGGCAGTCTTGGTGGTCTGGTGCAGCGCTCTGTTCATCATGCCTTGTTACAACAATTCAGAAACAAAGATTCTCCACTCAAAATGCAAAGGGCACTAGGCTGGAGTTCACGTTCTGTATCTCCTCCTCTGTGGAACGGTCACAGAGTTGGTCCAGAGGGAACATGATTCCTGCCCCATAGAGTTATCCCAGAGATCAATAATATAAAAGCTGTGATGTCACATATTGTAAACTTGAGCGCTACAGCAATCACGAATACTTCAGTTGTAATCTAATGTGCCCAGTGGACCTATTGGGATTTATAATCAGGAAGGGACAAGGATCTAAAGAAATAATTTATCCAAGGTGAAGAATCAATGACAGGTAACACCCAAAAACTTATGCTTCTAGTGCTAAATGATATGTACCGGCATTAACATTGTATATAAGACCAAATTTGTTTGAGTGTGTTTGGAAAAAAGTAAACACAGAAGCTAAAAGGAAAAAACAGGAAAAAATTTGCCCATCGAGTCCCATGATATCTGGGTTGTTCCATACGTTGCAGTGGGCCAGAAGAATTGAGTAGTCACACTTCTAGCATTTTGTATTAGTTAGGACTTCTGGAGTGCTCCTGGGCTACCTGTAGCTACTCAAGACAAGTTATCTGTTTTGCTGCTTCATTTGGAAAAGTTCGAGGTCAATAATATCCAGACCTCAACTTTCAGTGACTTATAGTTCTTATAGTTATCAAGAGACTCTCACAGCTCTGTGTTTGGTACTAGAATGTTCGTGATGGGACTGGGGATTTAGCTCAGTGGCATAAGCACCTGCCTGGCAAGTGCGAGTTTGATCCCTGGTACAAAAAAAAAAAAAATAGAATGTCCATGAGACTGACAGCTCTGTGGTCCTTCCAGTGAAGGTAACTGCATATGTGGCTCTTCTACCACATGACTGCTGGCAATGCTGGTCTGGACAATCACTGTGAAGCACCAGAAGCAAAATGGTGACTCTCATGGAAGGACCCAAAATAGCCAAGGCCAAACTGAGACGGAATAAGAAATACTCAGCCTGAATTAGCACCCATGATATACAGCGAGCAAAACAGGAATTACTTGTCTCCAAAGTCTATGTTTAGCAGAGTGTGCTCCTTCAAAAGTTGGAATGTGTGGCTATTTATAGAAAGCACTGTATGCATGGCCAGGACCTTCCTGCAGTATAAAAAAGCAAACTGGAGATCCAAGGAGAGGAATTGGTTGCCAATGTATAAATCTAGCCCCAGTGGTGAGTATGTGATTATGTGACTGGCTGGGGCTGTTTCTCCATTGGTCATGGATACCATGAGGTAGTTGAGGGTAGCTACAAAGGTAGCAATCAGGAAAGAAATGTGTAATAGATAAGAAGTAAGTGCTTTACTTCTGTAGGCAAATCTTATTTCTGTTATTTTTCTATTTTGCATCTCAGAAGAAAGCTTCTTTCTTTCCAGAGTTTTTGGTCTCAGGCAGGTCTGCTCATCTTACCATAGGATCTACAGGATGCCTTTGTGTGGGTGAAGGCAGCCTCACAATGGCAGCTTAGGATGTGAAGCGAGTGCTGAAATGGGCTCTTATTTGTGCCCCTACTTGCATTCATTGAGCAGTGCACAAACTGCACGTCTGTACTTAGTAGCTTATGACTCATGTAGTGAATGTTTCTGAATGTGTGTATAATAATATATTTGGACTCATCATGAGTTTTTACTTTCTTATAGAGGGAGGTTTTGTAAATTGTCAGGCTAGTGTCTGACACACTGAAACCAAATACTTGCAGCAATTCCATGATGTACTTTTTGTAAGATTTCATGATGTACTTTTGGTAAGAATTACCTCCTAATTGATTCTATAAATCAATTACTAATAGCAGTATTATAACTATTATTATATAATGTGTGGTGACTCAAATTAAGCTCTGTTTACTTCTTCATGCCAGGGTAACAAAAAAAATCTATGTATGTTCTCCAAAGTTCTTCAGAATAAAAACTTTAGTATCACTTATTCTGTATAAATATGTGGTACTGTAACGAATTTATTTTTCGCTACAAGATGGCCTCTTTGCAAGATACAAGTTTTGACAGCTGGCAAAGGAAACAAGAAAATGGGTTGAACCTGATAGAAGATTCCAAAATTTGTTTCTCTACTCTGCCAGCCCAACCTACCACTATCTCTTGTGGGGCTACATAGTCTACACTTTGAAACAGAGAGGCATATACTGTAAGTAGCGATAAGAAGGCAAAAAGCATTTACTCTTTTCCCTCAGAATAAATTTGGATTTCATGGGTTAGTGAGAAATTTTATGAACAGCCATCTTGCTGAGAATATTCTTGGTTGAAAGAGGCTGAACCCAACTTGCACTGGTTTTGGGGGTGCAAGGACAAGTGGGAAGGGGGGAGGCTAAGACTTGATGCCTAGTCATGAACTCTGTTTTTTTGTTTGTTTGTTTTACTTTTTTTCAGTCTCTTCTGAACCTATCTCTTAATCTTCCAGTTTCTATCAACCAGCCTTAAATTCTCAGACTGATGCCCTCAGGGAAATAGGACCACCAATATCCCTAATGCCAAACAGCAGGGAGAGTTTCATCACCAGAAGGAGACAGACTAGACACTGGTCCCCAGTTTTACTATCAAGGGGAAAGGCTCTCTGATTGGCTGAAAAAGGGAGTAGCCATCATCCAGGCCAATCAGAGAAGACACCAGAGTGAGAATGATACTATAGGGGTAAGGTTATAATAAAAGGAAGAGTATTTCCCAAAAGAAAGCTATGCAATTGTGGGCAAATAATGGCCATTTTGCCCACTCTTGCACCAAGAAAGAGTTGGATGAATAGGCTCCTTCATAGTTCTTTTTTAATACAAACATATTGAACTCTTCTTTATGACAGATAAGAAAGCTGAAGTAAAATGTAGCTGCCTGTGTGTTCTGCAACACAATATGATAGCATTTGAGAGAAGATGCTAAGTAAGAACTTGGGTCTTGAGTTGACCCACATGAGTTTAAATCTTAGTTTTCCTGTTTACTTGTTGAATGGTATGGGACAAGTTATTTAATCTCCATTAGACTCAGTTTCCCTTATCCCCATAGCCTTTACCAAAAAGATTGGTTGGCAAACAGGAAGAACTTGATAAATGAGAGCTATTACTGCAACTACTCAAACACATATTTCTTCATACCGAGATGATCTTGTAGTCTTTATATGTAAATAAGATAACATATTGTGATGATGAAGATCGAATAGAATTTGAATAAAAATCTGTATTGTTTTATATGGGTGGTGGTGGAGCTGTAGACATCTTCACCAGAACAATCTCTGTTCTCCAAAAAGAACATAAAAGCCTTTGTACAAACCAGATCTTGAGGCTGGGAATTTAGCTCAGCCCCAAAAGCACCTATCTGGTAAGTGTGAGGTCATGAGTTCTATTCCCACTACCAAAACAAATGAACAAAAAAACAGACTGCATCTCTGAATAATTTTCTCTGTACAAAATTCCTTTGTGTCCCAGTTCCTGGGTGTCTGGGTTTTGTATCCCTTCCTGCGTTCTTCTTTAACGTTCACCTGCTTCTCAGGCTGTGTTTTTGATGTACTGGATCCTGCTACCTTGTTGCTCAGCCTTGCTGGTGGGTGTTCCTGACTCAAACTCCCACATTGTTCCAGGAGAACTCACTGGAGAGAGCTAGACACACTGTAGGTATGAGCTCCAACACTGATACCGGAGAGCAGAACTGAGAAAAGGAAGGGAAGTGACAAAATACTTTTTATAAAACTCAGTATATATTTTTCATCCCCTACCTTTTAGTTTATCCTGTCATGTACTTTAGTTTAATTTCTCTATTTTTAAAATATGCTTTAAACTTTGTTATGTAACTTCTAAATAAAACGCATGTAAGCATAGGAGCAGGTTGTTCTGAGTAAAGAGGGATAGGATTTTTTAAATTTTTTTTTGAGGGATAGGATTGAAGTGGCCATAAAAGTCCCTACAAGGAAGGAAATGTATTCAAAGATAGTGACCAGCCAAACTTCAGTGGTGGATTCCTACAAGGCAGTCTGTGATCCCAAAGGCAGCAGAGAAAAACAGGTAAGACAAATGAGGACCCATCCTGCCAAAAAGAATGAACAGTGGAAAACATTTAAGGACTCACTGAATTGCTGAGAGGTTTGAGAATCAAACTTGAAAATGGGCAGATAGAAGATAGTTTAGGGAGGCTGAGAAAAATCACCTGGCAGGTCATGGACCACTAAAAGAATTGCGAAACCTCCTGATGTGTCATGCACTCCAGATCTAAAGACCCAGGATAGGGCATCTGACAGAAGACACGTGGATGAGCAGCTCTTTCTATGGTATCCTGGGGTGCAGAGAGAAGGATCAGGTCACTTCTGCTCCTATGGAGGGAAATCCCTGTCTTCACCATCACCAACACCAACGCACTGAGCAGGAGAGAGGTAGTTCCCCAAAAAGATAAAAGGCGCTGCCAGGAAGTGGAGAAGATCAAAGGCAGCCACGAGAATAGCCATTGTCCTCTCTGCAGTCTCCACATGACCTCTTGCTTATTTTAGTACAGAAAAGTGAGTTGCATTGATCATTAGAGGAAAAATAGACTGGTTAGGCTGATTCGATCATTCATGGATTTTAGATTTTTTTACAGTCTATTTTTAATTCTAAACTTTATGTAGAAACTTAAATAAATAGCAAAACTGTTGGGTTGGAAAGAGGGATGGGGAAAATCTCCCACGCTCAGCCCTACTTTGGGCAGCTTGGAGGTAACACCAGGGAACACCCAGAGCTTTGAGAATCACTTTGAAAACCCCAGGTGAAGGGTCTTATTGGTGGCAGTTTTTTATAAGCTTCAACCAGACATCAAAAGGCAATTCTTCTATTAGAGTTTGTAGGAGAAAAATACATGAACCAGTATATTTATATCCTAGTTCCTTCTCATCAACCAGAGGTTGAATTCTTGCTGCTAAGAAACAAAAATGCAAGAAGGATAGACCATCCATAAAAGGTTTCTTTGCTTTGCAGATATTTGCCAGGTTGCTATGTCATTTCAAGTTATCCTTGAAAGACTAGATTTACCTTCATCATTAATATGTTATACTAGGGACTTGCAAAGGTTAAGACTGAATGCCCCATGGTCATTAGAACCACTGTTACAACCAGCAGAGACTAATCTTTACACAAGTAGCTTCAACTGCAAAGAAACTGAAGGCTGGAAGGCACAAACTCTACAATTACAGTGCTATTTTTTCCAGCTCAAAATGAAAGTGCATTGACTGGACAGAAAGACAAATTGCCTGCAGCAGGCTCCCTGGAATGAATAGAGAGGTTCAAGGATAGCTGCACGATTAAAGCTGAAACATTGCAACAGCATCAGAATTTGCAGTGAACATTTTTTTCAGCCTATGATGGTTGCCAACATCTACAAAAAGTGACATGCATCAAAATATTAGAACGTGTACTTTTTGGAGACCCCATAGCTCTTTGATTTTACATTTAGAAGAGTTCTTCCCAAACTCCTTTACTTAACTGCAAAATAAACCATGACTACTAAGAAGTTTCCTGAATGATAAGTGCTGGAAACTTGCTCCTCCATCACAATGAGAGAAAGAAAAAGAGGGAAGGATATCATAATTTACCATATAGGGCCAAAAAGAAGAGATGTAGGGATATAATGAATTGTTATTACTTTTAAAGTAGACTCAGCAAATTCAGCAAAGATTGCACTAAATCTGCTGCATTCATGTCAAACAGGATGCTTAATATGGGTGAGAGAAAATCAGTAGTGTGGGGAATTTCAAGGTGATCTCACGTTCTAATCCTTTCACAATTTGGGATATTGCTCATTTAGAGGAGAGGCAGAGAAAATGCTAACATCAATTAGCCCTTGAGGATAAAAAGCAAATTGAATATATTTTTGAACAGTTCATATATATATATATATATATATATATATATATATATATATATGATTAATTTTATCCTCAGAGATATCCTTGTTGTACCTGTGAGCTGGAATCACTGGGCTGAATTCTTATATTTAGCCCATATTAGAAACATAGTAAGATATGTTTAGGTCATTATAAGCTTTCTATGACTGCTGACTTTTCATTCCTATTGTGCCACCTACACAGGTTGGTGATAATTACTTTCAGAGCTTAATAATAATAATAACAATAATAATAATAGTCTTTTCCAGTTGGGTGTGTATAATCTTCATGGGCAAGTGAGCACAAACATATCAAAATTCCAATAGCAATGCAAATATTTAAAGTATGAATTGGAAATGCAGGAAGTACCCCAGGAGTTGGGAGAAAAAAGAGGTGTCATGAGATATAGTGGTCACTGAAAAGTTTGCAGATCAGGTAGGACTTTAGCTGGGTCTGTAAACATTGGTAGGATTTCTGTTACAAAAAAATAGAGAGAGGAGAGCATCATTTTAGACAAGAAGACATCCATACACAATAGGAAAGAGTGCATTCCGGTAAACATTGTAACACTAGTTGCTATAACAGACAATCTCCAAATTTCAGTGGCTTAACATGATACACTCACTCACATCCCAATCTGATGTGGTGAGAGGTGGGGTGGTGAAGATGGGGGATTTGTCTTTACTTAACCACTCAGAGCCCACCTTGCTCCCACCGTGAATGTGCTCATTTTCAGTAAGTAGCTTCCAGGGTTATCATGGAAGGAGTGAATGGTGGATTGTGCACGGAGGTTCCCATGGGCCCAGCCTCAGGGATGTGAATTGTGTATAGACTCTGCTTACATTCCATCATCCACACACAGTCAGCTGACCTCAACCAAACTGCAAGGAACCTGTCAAGTACCATTACAGGTTATCAATGTGCCTGAGAACAAAGTTACACCATTGAACAAAGCATTGATTTTTTTTGTTGTTGTGGTTGTTGTCAAAGGTCACATATGTGACAATAGGAAAAGGATATCACAATGGTAGATTTCCATGGCTTATTTGGTGGTCACTTTTGTAGTATGAAATACTCCAACATTACCTATATTTTTCTACTCTATGTACCTCCTTCACTTCAGGGAATATTGACACCACTTTTAGGTTTAACTAGAATAAGCGATGTTAAGTTTAAACTAGCTACTGTAGGTTGTAAGTTGGAAGCCACTGTTGGTTCTTTTGTAAATAACTGACATGATAAAAGTGGTACCAGCCAATAATAGTATTAAGATTGGAAAGAAGGGAGAGATCTGAAAGGACTATCTTGGTGATATTTTGGGCATATTTTTCTTTTTGTAACCCCTCCACACAACCTCTTACTTCTACTAGACCACAAGATTCTGAATGACTGCCCTAGGGAACAGGAGAGCAAGTACCACCTAGAGAAGGAGAAAGATGCCAGGATGATATTTAAGTATCTAAGAACTTAAATGGCCTTTGGGGAGAAATTCAGGATAAGGGGAAGGGATGAATCCATAATAGCTAAACTTAAATGCTAAAGAAATTGACAACGTTACAATTTAGAAAGACTCCCCTTTTCAACTGAATTGCCTTGAATGGACTAAATAAGTGCTTCACATTTCATATTACAAAGTGAAGTGGGAACAAGCTTTATCCTCATGAATCTGAATAGTAGTATTTCTACCCATTGCTGTATAGTTATGAAAAAGTATATCTGCTACAGAGCATCTGGAGACTTTATTAGCCTCGGGGTCTTCAGAAAGCAGAGCACCTAAACAAAGTGTGCATGTGTGTAGTTCATTTAGAGAAGTGATCTTAACCAACAAGAGTGGAGAACTAGGTAGAACAAGGAGGGAGGAAAGCCAATACAATGATGTGTTATTGTTATCTACCTGGTCACCCCTAGGCAACTAGGGCTTGGTATCATTGTCCACCTGCAGACCACTGACATAATGAGCCTCTGATCTATCCACTGAGTGGTGAGAGGAACCATTTGTTACCCTCCCCCACGCATCCAGTAAAAGGCTTGTCAGGTTCCACAGGGATCTCTTACCGAGGCCTGCGGGAAGTCCTGGGGCATTAAGCAAGAGATGTACAGTATCCACATGCCAGACACTGCAAGTTAACCCTGTGTAGAGCTGAGCGATGCCACAAAGCCTGAGGCAAAAGGTGGACTAAGTTGTTAGGAGGTGTTCCAGGTATTTAGAGCGATTCAGTCATAGAATGATAAGGGCATAGGTTAGACTTAAGAGTGGGTGCGGCTTGACCTTTCATCTGCAGGTCCTTCTAAATAGAGAAATGATCCTTTATAAGGAAGCAAGTCTTTTTCCATAAACTTTAATAGTAGACTTTAACAGTAGACTTTAATAGATATGTGTTAAGAAGAACTCTAAAAGAAAAACGAATAACAGAAAGGAGAAATGGCTACCAACTTCCTTTTGTAAAAAAGTCTCACTGATGAAAGACCAGTTTGGGTGTGATTCTCCATCCCCATCACTTAATTTAGTGTAAATTCTGGTTTCTCAGAGGGCAAGTCTCTGACTCATGCATTTTATTCACTTTTTCTATAGGACCTTGTGATAGTTATTTGCCTTTACCCAGGAAAAGTAGCTAAAATAGTTATGCCATGTGCTGACCTCCTCTACCCTGCCCACTATAAATGAAATGTTTTTGGCTTATACACACAGTCACACAAATGTTTTTACCAGATAATGGCCTTTAACTGGATTCCTTCCATTACAGAGTTTCATATACAGAAATATTCCATTTTTCTTGCTCCTTTAACTCTAGCTGATTTTCATAGTTACACGTTTTTGACATTGTCTTAATGTAGGAGCAATACCTAGTAATCTAATAAAGTTATAGCTTTACCTCAGGTTCCAAGAGAAAGGAATTTGACATGAAAGTGAGGATAAAGGAATGTCTAGATGGAATTTTTCTGTTAGTCACTGCAGTCCTCTATTTTTCTAAGCACAAGAATCCTTTTTGCTAGGGACACCTCTTTTAAATGATTACAATTTCAGTTACTCTGATTGAAAAAATTTTCATGCTGAGTACATAAGACAGAAAATTACAAGCAAGCTGTGCTTCTATAATATATTGCTAATGCAATCATTTTAAAAACTGCACTAATATGGAGAACTTTTCTGGCAGTTAGTATATTCATTCGGTCAATATTTACCATGGAGCTACTGTGTACTAGGTGATAGGGATGCAAATTCAAGAACATTGCTACCTTAGGGAGGTTATAGTCTAGTGGGGAAGGCACAAGTCTACTTCCTGTTGAAAATTCTCTAAGAGGAGAAGGCTTCACATGTTAAAGGGTGAGAGAAAATGTTATAGATTAAAAACTGATTGCCAACTTAACACCAGATCAATTAAATCAGCGTGGTGCTGAATGTAGATGTTTCACCTGAGGAAAGTTGCTAGCATAAAAAAAAAATGTGGAGAAGACGAGTGAGGCATTGTGGGTTTCTCTAAGTGTTGTTGTTTTGAGCCGTTGGTTCTCCTGGAGGAGCTTGTCATGACTAGCTTCCCCAGTGTGAGTTCTACCATTGTCCCTGGAGGAGCTCGGTTGGTGAGAGTGGCTGTGGTTCACTTTGGGGGAGCTCTGGCCCTTACATCAAGCATCACTTGCTGGCTCAATGATGTGTGGATGACTGTGCTGTTTAATCTCCAGCAGAAACTCGTCATGCTGGCTTTTGGCTTTACTCGACTATTCTTATCATTGGAGGAGCTTGGGACCTCTGTGTCACTGAGGATGGCTGTGGTACTTTTCAGGGCAGCCCTGGTTCTTACTTTGAGCATGACTTCTCGGCTCCAGTGTAGAACCCTCAACCTATCAGCACAGTTCCTTCACCCCATTGGCATAGACTTTCTAGGTTCTTCTGCTGACTCTTGGGCTTTCCCAGTGTGGATCTGTAAAACAGACCAGCATGAGTCCTTCTTGTGGGTTCTAGACCTCCAAGTGGACTCATGGGAGGCATTGTCATGGGCTCTAGGCTTTCATCTGGACTCATACAGGACTTTGCTGTGGGATCCAGGCCCTTGGCTGAATATTCTGAGCCTTTAGTGTTGTGGATAGATATTCTGCACTTTCTTATGTTAAATTCTGGGTGACCATCATAAATAATATTATAAATTCTGTGAATTGTTCTCCTCACAACCCCTGACTACAACAGAGAACCCCTAACTACATCTCTGGGAGTGGGATGAGAGAGGATAGGAAAAAAGGCTGTGGATACGAAGCTTCTACAGAACTGAGTCTTAAAGGATGGGTGAAAAAATACCTGAAATGCAAGGAAGGGAAGAGCAAGTCCAAGGTCCAGCAGTATAATTGATCATGGCTTTTTTAAAGAGCTGCATGACATACAGCCAAATTGGACAGTAGGGTACACATGGAGAATTGTAAAAGCTAATCATTAAGGGTTCTGGCAAACTTAACCTGTACGCTCCATCCAGGTATTAGGAAGACTATCTGGGGACTGAAGCTGAAGAGTGACATAGGCATATGTACACACTAGAAAGCAAACTTCCGTGGTGGGTGGGAAACAATTGATGGTGCACTGTTGCAATGTACAGTCAAGAGCCAACCAGGGCCTCAAGTAAGGCAGTGATGATGGACTCAAGTACTCGAGAAATAGCTAGGGCATAAAGCACACTGGTTCCACATCCAACAGAAGAGCGGGTATGAAAGGGAGGATAGGGTTTGGTTGACTATTTACCATTTCTTTCTCACTGGTGCCAATATGCTCCACTACATTTGCTGCTTACTCTCCTGCCAGTAATTCTCCCAGTAAAGGCAGGTAAGTGACAGGAATGATAGATGCCTTATTTGAACATATTCATTATAGTCTTACTTGCATTTGACCTTGGATATAGAATGGGCCATTTTTAAATGTTTGTAGGACAATGTCTGGAGGACAATATTTGTAGTAGAATTCTAAAATTAAAGAACAAAACCAGAGTTTTTATAAGTCTTTGTAGTTTCCATAGCAGTTTCTTATTTGTCATCCTGCTTAGGCTCACAGCAGTGCTACAGCATGTAAAGCAAGTCCTCTCACTCCCATTATATTGCCATATTGCTCTGAGCTGTGACAGTGAAGTTAAGTCACTAGCTCAAAACCACACAGTTTCAAAGAACTGATCAAGGAATCGCATAACACCTTTTTGTACAACATAACTTTTCAGGATCCACATTAGCTAACCCTATTAATTTTCAGTTTGGTATTTCATTGTATACTTACTTTGATTTTAATGCTTAGCATATCTACCCAACCTGATTGTAATTCTTACACAGCTGAAAATTTGATATTTATACTGCACTAAAATGTCCTTCCATGCATATTAACTAGGTAACCAATAACAGTTATTGATAATAGTGATTTCTTTCAAAACTAAACAAAGATCTAGAAATTTGGGGCTTCAGTTGAGGTTAGCACTTATACACAAGGAAAGGAGTATGTATCAAAGTGTCAGCTAATGCCAGGGAGCCATGCAGGTCCTACAAAGTTGAGAGTCCCCCTCCAGATGGTTCCCCATCTGTAGAGTTAGCCAACCAAGGATCAAAAGTCCTTTTTTAAAACTTGCACCTGTACTGAACATGCACAGACTTTTTCTTGTCATTATTCCATGAATAATGTTGTATACCAATTATTTACATGGCATTAGGTTTAGATGCAGTGGCAAATGCCTGTAGACCCAGCTACTTAGGAGGCCATGAATTCAAGGTCAAGCTTGATGACTTGTCTCAACAGACAAAAAAAAAAAAAAGCAAAAAACTGCATAGATTTGCAATGTATTAAGGATTATAGGTATTGAAAGTAATCTAGAATATATAGGTTATGACATTTATATAAGGGACTTGAGTATCCATAGGTTTGGATATTTGCAGGGATTGGGGAATCAACCCCCTACAGATACTGAGGAAAAACTGTACAAGCTAATGGATAAGAAAAGGGCTTTAGTGTCATGAACATCTTTGTTTACTGATTAGCTTCAGCATTTATGACCTTAAATGAGTTATTTCATATCACCATGCTTCAGTTTCTTCATCTCCAAAATGGAAAGTAGTAAATCCATAAGGAATTATGATGAAGGAATAAGACAGCACATAGCACATGTAAACTCTTAGTGCAGGGCCTGATACACAGTAAATCTTTCAATATATGTTAGTGGGCCAGAGATATAGCTCAGTGGCACAGAGCCTGCCTAGCAAGTGTGAGGTCCTGAATTTGATTCTCAGTACAAAAAAAAAATGGTGCTAGAATTATAAGACCTCAGTATATACTAGGAATTATTATTATGTTACTAACCTAGATATTGATGTTAGCTTCCATTTGCCCCACCCCAGATTTCTATGCCAATCTTGGGCTATACTTTTTTTGTCTCTGAGCTCCAGCTCTACAGAACATTCATCTTATTCATATCTTAGCTCCATTATTCTGATCCATGCTACTGATATGTGGAACTCAAGCTATTTTCCTTGATTCCAACCATATTCTAGCTCTCAAAACCATTAACACAATCATTTTCAAGGTAACCTAACATTTTTCTAAACATTCAGAGGAATGGCAAGAAAGTTACATTATAGATCTAAGGCAGACAATTAAAATACAGTAGTCTCCCCCCTTACCCATGCTTTCAGTTACCCATGGTCAACCACACTCCAGAAATGAAAAATTCCACAAGCAATCTATAAAATTTAAATTGCATGCCATTCTGAGTATCGTGAAGAAATCTTACACTGTCTCCATCTGAGGCCTGAATTAGCCCTTGGTCCTGTGTATCCAGGCTGAATACTGCACCTGCCTATTCATCATGTAGTAGCCATCTAGCTTATCAGATCAAATGTGATAGTGTCACAGGGCTTCCACATGGAATGAGGTACTACCCACCAGGGAGGGTACCACAGTACTAACATGTAAGATGTGCTACTATCAATGGTTTCAGCCATGCAAGAGGAAGGATATGTCTTGGAATGTTTCTTTTTCAAATAGGGTAGACTATTGTATCACATTACATTTCCTTCTGAAGAACTTAGCTATTTCATGGGCTCTACCTTCCCATCTCCTGCTCTGCTTCCTTCATTTATCATAATAACCAAAACAATGGCAACAGTTCTTTTGACTGATGAGGCAGGAGAAAACAATGCCACTCTCCCTAACCACTACTATATATTCCAGTATTTCTGAGAGGATGAGCAATACTGAGACGTATTTCTGCACTTCTTCCTAATAAAGGAAAACTATCCACTCTCAATTTTAGTTTCAGATACATTTTTTCCTCATAATAACATTATTATTGAATATTGGAATGATGGATGCTTTGTGCTTAATAAGAGGTGAAAAGATGCTATTGAGGGACTTGGCCCTTTTTTAGGTATGACTTCATTCGGTTAAGACCTTCACTCCCACCCCAAGCCTTGCTGTCTACACCGACTGTCACATTGCACAACTCATCAGTGATAACTTAAAAAGGAGTTGGATTTGCAGGAGATACAAGAAAAGTCTTTGCAAAGCCATGCCATAATTTTGACTCAGATAAACCACCTCTTAAATAGCTAATTTTTCTTCAACCTTTGAAAAAAAACATGGTGTCTAACAATTACATAGTATTCATAAATTACCCTGGTGTTTTAAAATTACCTCTATTTGAAATAAAAAACGTCCTTGTTATTTTGGGATAAGAAATTAATGTCTTTGTCTCTGCGCCAACAAAAATGAGGCAATCTTGAGTTCACACAGCTCTGAAAACCTGGTTCCTATAAACGTGAATCCCTGAACTTGTGTTAACTAGAGAGTACAATTAGGAATTTGGAGGACAGTTTTTATTTTACAGGGACCCAATCTGTGCAATTTTGTCTATAACTTAACATGCTTAGGATCTTTTGACTAGAAGCTTTTAATACAAGCTATTTAAGGGAAAGAATGAAACCCACTCTTGCCTTCTAAGATATGATGTCAACTTCCTAATTAAATTGTCCTCTCTGACAAGTAATCAGAAATGTTGGCGCAAACCCAGTGAAAGTGATGTTACTTCTCATCAGGCTTTTAAATTGCCACTTTGATGGGGCATAATGGATAGTTTCACTCAGGAATCTTTCTTTGTTAT
Source organism: Hydrochoerus hydrochaeris (assembly GCA_004027455.1). Lineage (NCBI taxonomy): Eukaryota > Metazoa > Chordata > Mammalia > Rodentia > Hydrochaeridae > Hydrochoerus > Hydrochoerus hydrochaeris. The sequence continues at coordinate 13,454 of PVLA01006713.1, read as the reverse complement.
CTCTGATATGTCACCCTTTTGATTGAGTTATATACATAATATCTGTAAGTTCAATTTTATTCCTTTTGCAATTTACACTTGAGGTTTAGACGTGTGAATTCATAAATCCTCTTCCATTTAGAAACACAATTAGTTTTTGGAATGAGGAGACAAAAGACTAAAATCTTAACCCAATTTTCAGACTTCAACTATTATATTAAGAAAAATATCTTAACTTTGAAATAAATTACCATTGAAATTCTTTGACTTCTGAGTAACATTTGCCTTTTTCTGAAGCACTTGTTATTAATAAGCTAGCCTTTCAGCTCTAATTCATTGCACAATAGTTGTAACGTAGTAGTCATTTTTATTTTTGTCTTCCGAGAATCCTACTCCCTTTCCCAAAACAAATTTGTATTTTCCTTGAGAAACTGTTCCTGCTTCTCTCAGCCCAGGCATCTGGGGTAGGTGAGCTCCTTCTGATGCCAGGACTGGGTGTGTGATGAGACTGGCCCCAAATGATAGATAGAGCCAGATGATGGAGAAGAAAACAGCCTAAATTACTCAGCCTTGATCCAGCTGGCTTAGGATCCAGTATACCTTCAAATCCTGAATAATGTAAGCCTAACTCAGCTTGAGTTAGTTTTCCTATTACTTACAGTAGACAGAGTCCTGACTATAACAAATAGTTTCAGAATATATTTATTTGGCAGTACCTTAAGAAAGATTTACCTATAGTTTATTTCTATTTTGCTACTAAGTTCTTGACGCTGGATATAAGTCACTTACAGAGGTCATTTCAAAGGTGACCCCAAAAAAGCACATTCAAGGACTCCTTATTTCCAGTTCTGGCTTGGTAGCTCCTACACATTTCTGTTAGGAGTCTACTTGTAAGCCAAAGTCTCTATTAAGAGATCTGTTCCTGTAATCCAGGTTTGCCTTAATTTAGCATGTTTGGTCACTTTGCTTCCTGTTTCTAAACTTTCCATGGGTCCGCACTAACATCTCCAAAGAGGGAGAAGGAAAAAGAATAATCTGAGAAAGGCCTCTTGGGTGGGGAAAGTATCCCTGAGAACCCTGGTCCTCCTGGGGTACCTCACATTTTGCTGTCTCCCTTCTTCATGTTCTTGACTTTATGTAAGAATTTATTTTTATGTAAGAATTGTGTTGCCTACTAAGACACATTTGAGCTGAGCCAGCACGCTGCTCTGGTAAGTGGCCGTGGCCTCCCAAGCTGCGGCCGCCACAGGGCAAGGCAGCGTTTCCTGAGATCCGCGCCATGTTGGAACTTGCAGCACTGGGATAACAGGCAACCAGCTCACCGCTCTGGTGGGTGGCTGTGAGCCTACCAGCGCATGGGCTAAGACTCAAACATCCAACTCATCCCCCCTCCAAGGAGGTGAGCGCCAGATATCTGAGTATCTCTTGCAAGTTTGACTATATGCAATATAGCAAATAAGGGGGATTTTCCTCTGCTATCTCTTTGAAGCCAAATATTTTTATCTCCATTTTGCTCTGTTCTGATCAATGGTATTGGTCTATTCAATATTCTGTTTTTATAATTTCGGTATTTCCTTCAATATTGCTCTACCTGACTGAAGGTAAAACTATTGTGAAGAAAACCAGATATACTATTGTATTATTGCTGTTATCCTGGTAACCTGCTGTGAGGTTCTGTACTAATTTCACTGCACTGCCTCAACTGGCTTTGTCCTATCTTGGTCTGCTGTATTTTACTACCTTCAAAATAAAATAAAATAAAATAAAATAAAATAAAATAAAATAAAATAAAATAAAATAAAATAAAATAAATAAAATAATAAGAAAAAATTTTAAAAAGTAAATAACAACAACAAAACAGATCAGTAAGGTACTGAGCAACCTGAAACATGATATAACTAAACAGATAATGTACTTGAAAAGCTAAAGGAAGAAAAGAAAGTGCTCTAAAGGATATAACTGCATGTATCTTTAGGTGTGTAGGATTGATAACCATGTTGCTAAGTTTTTGTTGAATCGGTGAACAAAACTGTTTACAGCCTCACTGTTTGAATGTCCACTTTGTATGCTTTAATTTTGTAACTTGAACAACTATATCCAAGAAGACAATATGTAATGTATCAACTAGTGATTTCTTACTGTTTATTTTTTTTGAAATTCTGTATTGTTTCTACCCTTTTTTTCTGTTTTGGTTTTTTCCCTCTCTTTAAATAAAATTTTTAAAAAAGACATATTTGAGCTGCTTTTGGCTGTAAGTAAGAAAATGCAACTTGATTGGTTTAAACAATAAGAAAAAAGTATTATTTTACATACAAGAACTCTAAGCAGTAGAGGCTTTTGTGGGTAGTTAATTCAATAACTTACAGATGGATTCCTTTTGTTTTTCCACTTTGAAGTCCTCAAGCAAGTGTCCTTACTTAGCAAGATGACTGAAGCAATGCCAGGGACCAAAGCATAGATGATAACATCTAGGGGAAAAGGCTGTTTCTTCCCACGTGTCCCTCTTCACTGAATAATACCAGAGCCCGCTGAGCAGAACTTGGCATGTGTTCATGACTAAGCCAGGTATTGCCAGAGGGCATGGGATTCATTATGGGCTTCAGCGACCTCCTGGAATTAGGACGAGACCAGAGTCCTCTGCTGGGACAGAAAGAGTATCTGACGTGACCACCGTCAGCTTCATGGATGTTTGTCTAGGGCGGTGGTGCAGAACCCAGCCTCAGAAAGGCCTTGTTCTTATTTTCATGCTCTGCTGTCATGAAATTCTTTTTTTTTTTGTCATGAAATTATTAACCAATTTTGAACAAGAGGCCCTGGAAACATAACCTGTGTGAATTCCTTCACATGAGTGTCTTCTTCACCTTTTCCTTTTCCATTTGTCCTTGGAGGAATATAAAATAAAATTTTTCTGTGTAGAGGTGAAACAAAAAGAAGCCAAGAGAAGGTGGAAGACAGTAGCTACCAGAGTAAAGAGAAAACTCTTATAGAGATGTGAGCAGACAGAGCTGAAGAACAGAAGACAGAATGTGGGAAGCAGGAAAAGACAAGAAAGAAATAGGCTGTGGTGGGGGAAAGGGGAAAAGAAGAAGGGAAAAAGAAAAAATATATTTATATACAAGATAGTTAAGACAGTTATACAGCTAGATTCTCTTAGTTTATTGAAAAGAAACATTGGTGTTAATATTGTTTGGAAAAGATACTATGCCTGTATGTTGTACTCTGAATAACTACCACAAAGACAACAGCACACGATGTATTAATCATTGTAACTCTCCCACTATCCTGTTGAAACTCTGCTTATTATTTTTTTCTTCTCTTTAAAAATAAATAATAAATAATAAATTTGAATGAAAAAGAAAGAGGACAAACCAACACAAGTCAACAGTTGGTTTTCAGGAGGTTTATCACCAAAGGAGCCTGAGTTCTATCGGAATTGGTTCATGAAATGTGATTTACTTACAGAAATTTAATGATCCCTTGTTTACTTACAATTTTTTGTTTTGTTTTTAATCTCTTCCCTGCCCCACCCTGCTCTTTCTCTCCTATTTTCATGCTATTTTTTCCAGTTAGACAAAAAAGGATCTACCTATCTTGAATCAAACCATAATAAAAACATAATATCAGAAAGCAGCACACTTAACAGAGGTACTGCTCATATAGGTGACCCCAGAGTCACCCCACTTCTAGGAGCAGGCATACACGGTAACTTGGGTCTGTGATGGTGGTCCAGTGCCTTAGGCTCTGTGGTTATATTTAGTTATACCTTCCTTGTCACATATATATATATATATATATATATATATACTCATGACCTTGTCCTTTCCAGGAAAGTGCTTATGCCAACTGAGCTAAATCCCCAGCTGTTAAATAATATGTAGCTCCAACATATTTACCAAATGATTAGAAAGAAGTCTTGACTATTTTCTGGAGTTCAGAAATGAATAGGTGATAAGCCTGGAGCTGCTGGCTAACACTTTCTCATTCCTTAGTCTGAGCCCAAAGAATAAGCACGGAAAGCACAGCAGAGACATGGACAGAGACAGTTTACTAATGACAGTACCTGGGCATTGCAGACTCGATGAACCTGAATTCTTACCCGGACCTGCAGTTACAAGGACCAAGAAATTTCTTGTCTCATTGAATCTAGTCAGTGTTAAGTTAAAGAGATCTGATAGATATGTAGCACTGCTACCACTAGAAAATAAAAATTATTAGACAGTTTTAGGAAAAGACAAGTTTTCAGGGACATTTGTCAGCTGGTCAACTGTTTAATACTAAGCAAAATAAAGAACAATGAACATTACTTATCTTGGGAATGTGCACTCAGACTAACCAGGACTAATCAGACCCAGTGGATTCAACCAGCCAAAATCGAACGGGTTCTGGTTATCAGCTCCTGAGAGGAAGACTATTTGCCCTCACACATTAATTGAACCCAGGGAGACAGGGCATTTGAAATCAATATGGTAATCGATTTTTGTAAAATAAAGCATGCATAAAGATGATTTTTTCCTTGAGTCTGGGACTCACACATTTGAAATGCTGAGAGCTGTGATTTTGTGATGTTAGCATAATGACTATAATTTATAAATGTACTTAAATATAAATATAAAACATAGATCAACTGAAAAGATGACTATACCTCAAATCATTAGCTTGTATACATAGCAGAAATGACTTAAAGAAGTGAAGAAGATGAAAAAGGTATAGATTTTTAATCAGATTATGAAAAAAATGTATCTAGACAAGTAGGCAACTTCAAGAAATTTCAACTCTCTCCCATAGGATGCACACAGCCCTCCATTTCCCTTGCCTTTGAGGACCATTAGCCTCTTCCTATAGAAATATAAATAAAAGTAAGACATCTATAAAAAGTTTTTAATTATCACTGTTATGGTTGCTATGGTTTCTATCTAGATGCCCCCCCAAAGCTTCATGCAGTCATAGGTGGGGCTTTTCAAGAGTGACTGGATCTAAGGTGTATGCTGCTGGGATCAATGATGTGATGCTGGGGTGAGGCTAAGGCTGCCCCACCCTGGGTGTGAGTGCTACCCTCCCTCTGGGTGGGTAGCTCTTGTAGCTTGCTGCTTGGTGTCTTTGCTGGCTTCTAATTTCTGCCATGCCATGAGCTGTTTCTTCTCTATGATGCCCCTCTGCCATGCTGCCCTGCTTTGGAGCCAGCCAACTATAGACTGAAACCTCTAGGAACTGTGAGCTAAAATAACCCTTTTCTCCTCTAATTTTGGGTGTTGAGTATTTTGTCACAGCAATGAGAGAAGTAAGGAAGGCAATCACTTAGGCTAAAATAATTGTTTTCACAGACACACTTCTCAAAAGTTGCTTTCTGGGCATGGTGGCACAAATGTATGTAATCCCAGTACTCTGGGAGTCTGAGGCAGAAGGATCAAAAATCAAGCCCAGATTTGGCAACCTAGTGACTTAATGAGACTGTGTCTCAACATTTTAAAATGTTTAAAAAGGGACTGGGGTGTAACTCAGTGTGAAGGCACACAGTTCCAGTCTCAGAACTACTCACTGTTCTCCAAAACCTTCGTTCTACATTGGTCATCACCATTTCTTCGCTTTACAGTTCTGCTCTGGCCAGCCTGCTCCATCCATCAGACCATAAAGGAGAACTGAGAGGTCCCCATTGCAGCCCTAAGGAAGCCCCAAACCTCTCTCTCTCCAACGGAATCTGTCTCTCTTACCTTCTCATCCAACACACTCTTTGACATCATTGGTCTGCAGCCCAAGCTTGGACTCTTGAAGCTTGGCTTCTCCAGAAACAGAAATTTGACTTTACCTAAATGACTAACAGTGATCCTTCCTTTCACCTTCTGAATATGCCTAGCCCTTTGTCTGTTTTGAGAAGAAAATTCTTCCCTAAACTTCAGTGCTAAGGAACCAATACAAAAAAATCAGACCTGGATGAGTCAGAGAAGATCTGGAGTCTTGACATGGGGTAGGACTGGGGTGGTGGGAAAGGAAGTTTGAATCCCTCTTTGAAATCATTCCTCCAACACCCTGCCAAAAAGTCTTTGTCAAATTCAGTGAAAATCTTTCAGAATTTAATTGCACTGGACTTCCCTGTATTTGCCGCTCTTGATGATTTCTCTTTCCTGAAACATTCTTTCCGGTTTTTTGTTCTGTTTTGTTTTGTTGTGGTGTATTTCCGCCTTACACCTTTGAAAACATACTTTCTTCTGTCCCTCTTTTCCTCCAGTCATTCTTTCCTTTTCACTCTCCTATAGTTCTGCTAATCTCATCCATTCCCAAGGCTGTGTTCCACACCTACATTGCCCCAGTATTTTCAAAACTTGTTTCTACCCTGTTCTTTCTCCTGAGTTCCAGATGTATCCAGTACCTATGCAAAGCAACTACACATGTATATTCATAGGTTTTTCCTCCTAGTTGTCGTAGATAAAACTAAACACTTTTATTTCCTAAAGCTATTCCTCTTCCTTTGCCACAAAGTTACCTTTCATTTTGCATTCTCTATATTAACAAGCACATCAAAATTCACCAGGAATGCAGTTCAGAAGCCTGTCAGTCTCATGAAAATCCAAGTCCTATCAACATGATCTCTCAAGTGATTCCTCCTTTCTTCTCCCAAATCAGAGTTTTACATCTTCTTTGCCTTAACCACTGCAATAACCTTATAGTGAGATTCTGTGTCTCTAATCAAATTTCCTTTCAACCCACTACCCAGATGGCTCTCAGAGTACCTAATAAAACAAAAGCTTATCACGTCACTCCTTTACTACCAGCTAGTTGATGACACTCCCACTGAGAAAAAGAAATAGGGAAGTCTAGAATCATCTTTTTGTGTATGTGGAGCTGGGATCTAATGCAAGCCAGTCAAGCAAGCATTCTGGGGTGAGGGACCTCCCAGCCCCAGCTCCACGTTTGCTTCCTTCTCCTGTATCTTCTTGAAAATCTCACTTCTTTATGACTACTCCCACTAGTATTATTTTCTCTAGTTACATTCTTTGAATCAAGATGTTAAAACTACATTTAAAAAATGGAGATTTGTGTTTGATTTAACAATAGTGAAATTTCATTTATTTTCTATGGGTTCATACATACATCACTCTATATTGATGGCATGAAGTATAACTTACAGAATATCACTAGTAGGATCCTGAGTTATAAGAATGTTGGTCAGATGAGTAAATAACTTGTTCTTTCATACAGTTTTCTCCACAATTTAGCTCTTTGGAACTATAAGAACTTCATTTCCTACTCTTCCTTTTCAGTCTATACTTTTCAAAACAATTCTCTTCAGGATTTTTGTTTAATTAATGAAATTTATTCGTACATTTTAGGTAGAAATAGAGGATTTACTTTTAGGATTTACTTTGGGTTTTTTTTTGGACAGGGTCTCACTATGTAATGCAAATTGGCCTTGAGCTCACTAATGTAGCCCAGGCTAGTTTTAAATTCACACTGATCCTCCCGCCTCAGCCTCCAGACTGCTGGGATTATAGGCATGCATCACCATGCCCAGCTAGTCTCCAGGCTTAAAAAAAAAAAAAAAAAAAAATATATATATATATATATATATATATATATATATATAAAACCCTTCATGTACTATGAGTTAATTTATAAAGTTTGTGTATGCATAACACTTTTGGGGGAAAATTTTTACCTAAAGCTGGACATACTATATGAGAATGTATTAATACTGAGATTTCTCTTTGCCAATATTTCTGTGACCAGAAAAACAAAAAGATTTATTTAACATTAATTTACTCTAGTCACTAAAACTTCTTTAAAAGTAAAAATAAGGTATTTGCCCATTGGAAAGAAACTACAGAGATTCTGAGTTGAGAAAACAAGTGATACAGAAATTCTCAGCTACCCAATGGTAAGCCAAAAGGTATCTATTTCTGTAAGGAGGCATTCACAATTAGACTTGTTTATAGCTCAGTCCTTTCACTGACACTGAATGGAATGCATAATGCAGAAGCATCATCAAGAGATTGTAATGGAAAAAATTATATGCTGAACATCCCTGAACCCTGGCAAATGGAGTAATGGCACCATGGGGGAAAAAAGCCTCTAGAATTATGATAAATGCTGAAAGACTGAAGTATTTGGTAAATAAGTATATATGAAAAATTTAAAAGATACTCTAAATTTTCTTGTTTTAAAATTTAAAGGTAGCCATTTAAAGCATAGAAATAGTGTACCTTATATCCAGTTAATTTTGGCTACTAAATTATAAAGTCTGATCTAATTATTCTTTCATCTTGCATTAATATGACTTTTTTTAGCTTTATTTTATTTAATTTTATTTTCTGTCATTTTTTATTTAAAGAGAAAAAAACAGAAAAAGGATATAAATATTACAGAATTTCAAGAAAAGAAGATAAACAGTAGGAAATCACTAGTTGATAAATTACATATTGTTCTTTTAGAAATAGTTTTTGAACTTACAAAATTAAAGCACACAAAGTGGACACTCAAGCAGTGAGAGTGCAAACAGATCTGTTCAACAATCCAACAAGAACCTAGAAATATGGTTATCAATCCCACACACCTAAACATACATGCAGCTATATCTTTTATAGTGCTTCCTATTTCCTCTTTTTTTACAATAGCAATTATACATTTTTAAAATTTTATTTAAAGAAAATAAAAAAACAGAAAAAAGGGTAGCAACAATACAGCATTCTAAAAGGAAGAAAGAAAAAAAAGGAAAATGAGGAAAAGCCCCACTAAGAAATCCGTAGTTTATAAATTACATACTGTCATCCTGGATGTAGTTGTTTAAGTTACAAAGTTAAAGGGTACATAGTAAACATTCAAACAGTCAGACTGCAAACAGTTCTGCTCAAAGATCCAACAAAGATTCACAATATGGTCATCTATTTTACACACTCAAACATACACGCAGTTATATCCCTTAGAGCACTTTCTTTTCCACAATAGCAATTACACATTTTGGTTTTATTACACTTGTAGATCTTATTTACTTTTTATACTAGAGACACAATATGATATTTATAAATATGATTCTTATTTGTTTCACTAATGAGGATAGTCTCAAGTTGTCTCCATTTACCTGTGAAGGCCTCAAGATCATCCTTTTTTATAGCTGAGTAATATTGCATTGTATAAAAATGCCACATCTTTTTCATCCACTCTGCAGTTGATGGGCATCTTGGCTGTTTCCAGGATTTAGCTATCACACATTGTGCAGCTATGAACATGGATGCACATATATCACTGTGATATGAACTTTTCAGTTCTTCAGGGAAAATACCCAGGAGAATAGCTGGATTGAATGGGGCTTCCAATCCTAGTCTTCTGAGAACTGTCCATATGGATTTCCATAATCGTTGCACCAGTCTACATTCCCACCAACAGTGGAGCAGTGCTCCTTTTTCCCCGCAGCCTCACCAACATTTTTTATCAGTTGATTTCTTGATGGCAGCTATTCTTTTGGGAGTGAGGTGGAATCTCAATGTTGTTTTAATTTGCATTTCTCGAATGACCAGTGATGGTGAATATTTCTTCATGTATTTATTTGCCATTTGTATATCTTTCTCTGAGAACTGTGTGTTCATCTCAGATGCCCATTTTTTGGAGAGGGTCTTTGAATTTGAGGGGCTTGAGTTTTTCAATTCTTTATATGTTCTTGATATAAGTCCTTTGTCTGAGAGGTTGCTGGCTAAAATTCTTTCCCACTCCGTGGGTTTTCTTTTCACTCTGTTGGTGATTTCCTTTGAAGTCCAGAAACTTTTCAATAATGTGAGATCCCATTTGTTGATTCTTTGAAGTGTTTCCCATGCAGTTTGCATTTTGTTCATGAATTCTCTGCCTACCCCTATGTCTCCAAGACTTCTACTTACCTTGTCTTCCAGTACATTTAGTATTTCTGTTTTAATATTTAAGTCTTTGATCCATTTAGACTTTAGTTTTGTGTATGGTGATAGGCTTGGATCTAGTTTCAGTCTTTGGCATGTAGAGAGCCAATTTTTCCAACACCATTTATTAAAGAGACTATCCTTCTTCCAGTGGACATATTTAGCCCCTTTGTCAAATATCAGGTGGCTGAGTGTCTTTGTAGTTGTGCTTACATCTTCTAATCTGTTCCATTGATCCTCAGGTCTATGTCTTTGCCAGTACCAAGGTGATTTTATCACTGTGGCTTTATAGTACCATTTCAAGTCAGGAATTGAGATGCCTCCTGCCTTTCTTTTGTTGCCTAGAATTGCCTTTGCTATTCTAGGTTTCTTCTGTTTCCAAATGAATTTTAGTAGTGTTTTCTCTAGATCTGTGAGGTATGTCAATGGTATTTTGATTGGGATTGCATTAAATCTGTATAACAGTTTTGGGAGTATGGCCATTTTCACAATGTTGGTTCTTCCAAACCAAGAGCAAGGAATGTCCTTCCATTTTCTAATATCCTCTTCAATCTCCTTTTTCAGTGCAGTATAATTTTCAGCATATAGGTCTTTTATATTTTTAGTTAGATTGATTCCTAAGTATTTCATTTTTTTACATGTTATTGTAAAGGGTGATATTTCCATAATTTCTCCCTCAGTGAGTTTTTTGTTTATGTACAGGAATGCTATTGACTTTTGAGCATTGACTTTGTATCCAGCTACACTGCTAAACTTGTTTATTATCTCTAGTAGTCTTTTAATGTAGATTTTTGGGTTTTCTATATAGAGTATCATGTCATCTGCAAATAGTGATAATTTAACTTCTTCTTTCCTATCTTTACTCCTTTTATTTCTTTCTCTTGTCTGATTGCCCTGGCTAGTGTTTCCAGAACTATATTGAAAAGGAGTGGTGATAGTGGACATCCTTGTCTTGTTCCTGATTTTAGAGTGAAAGCTTTCAGTTTTTGTCCATTTAGTATAATGTTGGCTTTTGGTTTGTCATAGATGGCCTTTATAAGGTTGAGGTAGATGCCGTGTATTCCGAGTTTCTGAAAGGTTTTTGTCGTGAACATGTGTTGGACTTTGGCGGAAGCTTTTTCTGCACCTATTGAGATGACCATGTGGTTTTTGTTTTTGGCTCTGTTGATGTAGTGTATTACATTTATCGATTTGTGTATGTTAAACCATCTCTGCATTCCTGGAATGAACCCCACTTGGTCATGATGTATAATCTTCTTGATGATTTGCTGCATTCTGTTTGCCAGTATTTTGTTGAGAATCTTTGCATCAATGTTCATTAGTGAGATTGGCCTATAGTTCTCTTTTTTGGTTGGATTGTTCTCTGGTTTTGCTATCAGAGTAATACTTGCCTCCAGGAATGATTTAGGGAGGATTGCTTTCTTCTCAATTTCATTGAAGAGTTTAAGGAGTATTGGCATCAAATCTTCTCTAAATTTCTTATGCAATTCAGCTGTGAATCCATCCAGACCTGGGCTTTTCTTTGTTGGTAAGTTTTTAATTACATTTTCAATTTCAATAGCTAATATTGGATTGTTCAAAATTGCTATATCTTCTTGGTTGAGCTTTGGTAGTTCATATGTTTCTAGAAATCTGTCCATTTCCTCTGTGTTTTCCACTCTATGTAAGTAGAGATTTTCAAAGTAGGTATTCATGATCTTTTGAATTTCCATGGGATCTGTTTACTACAGAAATTATTTTTCTCCCTTTTCAGTTCTTATTGCATGAATTTGGGTTTTTTCTTTCTTTCTCTTGATAAGGTTAGCTAGGGGTTTGTCAATCTTGTTTATTCTCTCAAAAAAACAGCTTTTTGATTCATTGATTCTTTGTATTTTTTTTAGTTTCAATTGCATTGATTCCTTCTCTAATCTTTACAATTTCCTCTCTTCTATGAGCTTTGGGTTTAGTTTGCTATTCTTCTTCTAGAAGCTTGAGATGGAGCATTAGGTTGTTTATTTGTTCCATTCTGTTTTCCTGATATGACAATTCATTGCTATATATTTCCCTCTTAAGACTGCTTTCATTGCATCCCACAGATTACAGTATGTTATTTCTATATTTTCATCGAATTGTAGGTATTGCCTTATTTCTTCTTTAATTTCATCTGTAGCCCACTGGTTGTTCAAAAGTCTGTTATTCAATTTCCATGTATTTATGCAGGTTTTACAATTTCTTTTGCCATTAATTTCCAATTTCAGTGCACTATGGTCAGATATTATGCATGGTATGATTTCAATACCTTTGCATTTACTTAAGAACATTTTATGGGATAATATATGGTCTATTTTGGAGAATGTCCCATGTGCAGCTGAGAAGAATGTGTATTCTAATGTGGTTGGGTGGAACACTCTGTAACATCTGCTAAGTCCAATTGCTCACAGGTATGATTCAGTTCTGTTATTTCTTTGCTGACCTTTTGTCTAGTTGATCTACCTCTTTGTGACAATGGGCTGTTAAGATCTCCTGTTATAACTGTGTTCATGTGTATTTGGATTTTCATGTGCATTAGTATCTGTCTTATATACTCCTGTATTTGGTGCATATATATTTATAATTGTTAGTTCTTCCTCTTGAATTTTACTACTAATAATTATGTAGTGACTTTATCTCTTTTAATCATTTTAGGTTTGAAGTTCACATTGTCTGCAAATAGAATAGCTACCCCTGCTTTTTTCTGGGTTCCTGTTGCATGGAATACTGTTTTCCAACCTTTGACTTTTAATCTATGAGTTTCCTTTTGGGTTAGATGTGTTTCTTGTATGTTGTGGGATCCTGTTTCTTGATCCATTCTGTCAATCTATTTCTTTTATAGGTGAATTGAGGCAATTTATATTTATGGCTATCATTGATACATATGTACTGGCTCAACTTTGCCATGTTATGTTTCAGTTGTTTCTTTCTACTTTTCCCCTTATTTAATTGCTTATCCTACCTGGTGTTTTTTTTCTGTTGTTGTTTTGGGGATTGTGGTCATTTTTATCTCTGTCTAGTATGTCTTTCAGTACTCTTTGTAGGGTTGGTTTGGTGGACATGAATTTCCTCAGTTGCTCTTTGTATCTTGTTTCTCCATTAAATTTGAATGAAAGTTTTGCTGGGTATATCAGTCTGGGTTGAAGGTTGTTTTCTTTCAGGGCTTGAAATACCTCACTCCAAGCTCTTCTTGACTTGAGGGTTTGTGCTGAAAAGTCTGCCATGATTTTAATGGGCTTTCCTTGATAGGTGAGTTGTGTCTTTTCTCTGACAGCTTTTAATACTCTGTTTTTATGCTGTATGTCTGAGATCTTAATTATTATGTGTCTGGGTGTGGATTTATGTTGGTTGTGACTGTTTGGTGTTCTATATGCCTCACTTATCTGCATATTAGATTCTTTCCCCATGTTTGGGAAATTTTCTGCTATTATTTCTGTAAATACTTTACATATGTCATTTGCCTGGACTCCTGTATCTTCGCTAATGCCCATTATTCTTATATTGTTGCTCTTGGCATCATCATGAAGCTTCTGGATTGTCATTTCATGCTGCTTTGTTATTTTTAAAAGTTCTATCCTTTCCTGATCACTA